>JAXFYN010000065.1:0-220171 GCA_036172215.1 Camellia granthamiana | reverse complement strand
TTACACTTATTGTTATTCACTGGGCTTTAGCTCACTGTTTATATATATATGTAGGTTCTCAGCAGCCAGACCGGAGCTAGGAGCGTGGGTTAGTCCCCAGTTTTGTCAAGCCAGCCTATGTGCCTCACTGCGAGGTTCCGAGACGCCATGCTATGGCTTGGGGTGTTTTTGTGTCCCCCACCTGTCTCTTGACTGTTTTGTATAATTGTATAAACTGTTTACTGTTCTACTGTACTGTTATCGAGGGATTAGATCCCCGTACTGAATGTTTGTAAATGATTGTATAGACTGTACTGTTTTGACCTGTATGAATGCATGAAAAATGTTTTTGGCATACAGATTTTCACAGCTCAATGGACACTAGTTATTTACTGTATTGGCTTCCGCCAGGCCCTGTACTCTGTTTTACTGTATTACTGTTCAGCAGGCCTTCGATAATCTCGGATTACTGGCCAGTTACGGTGCTAAACCCATAGGGCCGGGTTTGGGTCGTGACAGCTATAGGCAGTTATAACAGTTGTAACAGTTATCAACATAGACAGTCATTTCTTTAAGCAGGTTAACACATTAGCATATAATCAGTCATGTCATAACCACACACTTTTCATGCTCATGAAATGCCCTATTGCTTTTCTAGGACACCCTATAGCTCATCTGGACACGTGTGTGCGGTATAACTCGTGATTAAGTATCGCTCTGATACCACTCTGTCATGACCCAAACCCGCCCCTATGGGTTTAGCACCGTAACCGGCCAGTAATCCAAGATTACCGAAGGCCTACTGAACAGTAAGACAGTAAAACAGAGTACAGGGGCATGGCGGAAGCCAATACAGTAAATAAACAATGTCCAATGAGCTGTGACAGTCTGTATGCCAAAAAGATTTTTCATACATTTATACGGAACAGTACCAAACAGTATGCACAATATTTAGAATATACAGTACAGGGACTTAATCCCTATTAAGCAGTACGGTAACAGTCTATACAGTATTACAAAAACAGTACAAGACATACGGGGAAATAAAAACACCCCTAAGCCATAGCTTGGCAGGCTCGGAACCTCGCAGTGAGGCACAGTGGTTGGCTTGACAAAACTGGAGTTACTCCGACGCTCCTTGCTGCGGTCTGGTGCCTGTACACCTACATATATATATGAGCAGTGAGCTAAAGCCCAGTGAATAACATAATGCGTAAAGGGGTTTAGAATGAATGTCCTTACAGTAATGAAAACAGTTCATTAAATCAGTATTCCAGTCTTTCAGTCAATCAGTCATATGTGGTACATCCATTAGCATAACAGTACAATAAGCAGTAGGTCTTAAAGACCAAACAGTAATGATGGCCATCAATCAGTAAACAGTAGTGGTTCCACAAGGGAACCGACAGAGATCTCTGTAACAGTAACAGTAGACAGTAGGTGCTAAGGATGCCACAGTACAGTTCAGAATATAGGACATACATTCATTCAGTAAACAGTAAACAGTTTAGTAAACAGTTCAATTCAGTATTCAGAAGATAATCATTTTGAACATATCTTTACACAATTGTTACTCACAGAGTTCTGGGCTACAGTAGGCTAGAGCGTCTCCTCGGAATGCCAACCCTATACAGTTAATAGATTGAACACACTCTGAGTTTCACAGTTGGGAAAGATAATTATTAACTCCCTATTATGCCTCGGTGTGTTCTACATCTATATTCTCATTAAGATGTCTAAAACTAGGCCTAAGAATGCCTAGGATGGAAATGAGGATGCAAAGATGTACACAGAAAACATTTTCAGAATTTTTAGTGAAACAGGGTCCCGCTCGAGCGCAGGTTTCCCCCGCTCGAGCGGACATGCAACAAAGGTACCCGCTCGAGCGGCAACTATCCCGCTCGAGCGTACTGTAAAAGTACTGGATGGGTGAATTCTCCGCTCGACTCTCGCTCGAGCGCGAGACACAAGGCCCCGCTCGAGCGCCAACTTCCCCGCTCGAGCGGACTGTAACCAAGGCCAAAGTGCTGGGAGCTTGATTTCCCCGCTCGAGCGGCACTTCCCCCGCTCGAGCGGACGACCAAAATCTGGAAAACCCAGATTCGAACTCCAAGTTCAAAACCAAGTTTTCAAACACCAAAATCGATCCTCTTGGGCCCATTTTCTAGAAAACTCTTGTAAACACATAGAATAACATGTTTCAAAACTCAATTTAAGAAATCAAGACCCAAGGGTGTTTAATTCAACTCCAATTCAAAACCATTTTTCAAGAGCAATGCTCAAATAGAACATGCATGGGTTAAAACCATTTCAAAGCTTCAATTCTTGCTCTAATGAGCTTCTTCCTTTCAAAACAAGTTGAAAACATGGACTCAAGCTTAATTATGAACATGCATGTGACAATTTGCCATGAAATCAACTCAAAACTCATCAATACACATATGCATGCATGGAATGAGTCCTAATCCAACATGCTAGAACTAATTCATGGCTCAACTCTCAAATTTGGCATGAATCATGCAAGAACAAGCTTAAATACAACAATGAGAGGTTCAATTACCTTACCTAGGTCTTGAATGCAAGATACACAAGCTCAAATATGCAAATCTCCTACAAATTCTTCAAGTTCTAAGCAAATCAACAAGAACAACCCAACTCTCTCTCTAGTTCGGTGGTGAGACAACAAATGAGCTGATGAAATGTTTTGTATAAGGCTCAAGTGATGTATAAGGCTCAAAAAGTGGAGATAGTGGGCCATTAAGTGGTCTAAATGTAAATATGTCCATTTCATGTAATTTGACACCATTTAATCTAATTTAATCCAGTTTAATCATACTAAATCAACTTCCAATTAAATATACCATAAAATCACATAGATTATGGCGATTACAAATCACTAATCAATTTCTGGTTCGGCTGCCGATAAGGCCTTCAATTTACAGTCTAAACAAAACAGACTGAACAGATAATTAAACAGTTAAACAGATAAAATGCAATTCAAACAGATACAGGCAATCGATTCAGTTGTAGATTTAGTCAGTCAGTTCAGTAATTCAATCAGTTCAATTATCAGTCATAGTTAGTCTTAGTTTAGCAGTAATCGGTACTCAATCAGTGACTTATCGGTAATCAGTGTGAGGGTTATTACAGGAAGGCGACGCAGAAGTTGCGTGCCCGTCTACAGACCCATTACTTGGAGGCCCACCTCAACCTGGCAATGCGCCGTTGGATTTGGAAATAATAGGACAACCTGTTGGATCCAACGCTGCATTGCCAAGGGGAAATGAAGGCATGTTTATTGCGATCATTGACGGCATGCCTGAAGCAGAAATAGCCGAGTAGCCGAGCAACTTAGAACACCTGAACCTTTAAAAATCTCAAGACCCCGAGGAATGTTGGAAACTTTTTATCGGTGAAATGAGGAAACTTTTTGTCGATGGTGCTTCAAATAGACACGGAGCCGGGCTGGGCGTTGTCTTAATTTCACCGGACGGTCTAACCATTGAACATTTCATTGCGCTTGGGTTCTCCGCATCCAACAATGAGGGCGAATACAAAGCCCTACTAACCGGATTGAAAAGTGTACTCCGATTGCAAACATCCGAGCTAATGGTCTATAGCGACTCCCAACTCGTTGTAAACCAAGTGTCTAGGGAATATGAAGCCAAATATGACCACATGGCCAAATACCCAACTATGGTGAGAGAGCAGATCAAGAAATTTTAAGCCATAAGAGTTCAACAAATCTGCCAAGAGGTCAACAACCGAGCAGATGAATTGGCCGGTTTAGCTTCCATGGCCGACAAGTCTGTCCCCAACCCTATCTTGATTGAATTCCTTTCAAGACCCAGCATAAAAAGACTGAGAGCAGACGAAAGTTCGCTGTGTCAAGCTTGGTCCTTCTTAGATGGACCCCATCATTCTCTTCCTGAAAAAAAGAATCTTGCCTACCGACAAGAAAGAGGCGAACGAGGTCCGGATGAAATCTGAGCAGTTTTGGCTCTCTCCATCCAGGGCTTTATATAAAAGGTCCTTCATAGGCCCCTACCTCAAGTGCGTTCATCCGAGCAAGGTCGACGCCTTTTTGTTCGAAATCCACGAGGGGATGTGCGGCAGCCACATTGGGGGAAGATCTCTTGCCTACTACTCCATCTCGCAAGGATATTGGTGGCCGTGCACGCAGGCCAACACACAGAAGTATGTAGGAAAATATGAGAAGTGCCAAACGTTTGCCCATCAAATTCATCAGCCGGCCAGAGAACTCTTCCCTCTTACAAGCCCTTGGTCGTTCACTATGTGGGGACCTGACATAGTAAGACCACTCCCAACTGCGCCAGGCAACTGCAAGTTCTTCATAGTGGTGACTGACTATTTCACTAAATGGGTAAAAGCCGAGCCCCTAGCGACAATCAAAGAAAAGGATGTGAAGCAGTTTGTCTGGCAAAATGTAATAACACGGTAAAAGCCATGAGACTTACTGTTATCATGCCCTAGACTCATCTATGGGAGCTAGAGTTTAAGAACACGAGAAAAGCATGAGGAACAGACGAAGAACAGTGGAGGGGCTGAAGACTTACAGGTTAGGGTGCGAATTGTAGCTCCAATCGATGAGATGGAGCCTCAGCGATGGCGACAGAACCGAATCCACTCGAGAGAATGCTCTAATCTGAGTATAGTGAACGGAAATCGGAGGCTGGATGCTCTGGATTGCTGGGTCGTCTGAGAAGAAGATGAACAGTGAAGGAAGAAACGTGAAGGGGCGTGTGATATATGTATATGAGGTGAAGAGGCGCCAAAATTTAAAACTGAAGAGACGGCGCGTGGCAGCAGGATAAGCGACACGAGGCCAATCAGTGAATGCCACGTGTCTATGATGGGACTGGTGCCAATCTTGAGAAGACAGGCTGGAAACCCAAAACGTCAACCGGGTGAGCTATATGACCGAACGTGCTAGCTAGCCCAGAGCTCACCTACCACTTTGTCCCATGTCTCTCTCTTCTCCTTCTCTCTCTCTCTCTCTCTCTCTCTCTCTCTCTCTCTCTCTCTCTTTGTGTGTGCTAACTTGATTGTCGGAGGGGTTTTCCGGCAACCACCCGCTGGGTAACTCACCGTCGTTGTGTTCTCAGGTTAATCGGAGTGAAGTAAAGCTTGGACACAAGGAGCACGAACAGCAACGAATATTTGCTCCCTGTACACCGTCCATTCTCACCGAGACAGAAACCCTAGCTTTTTCCGATTTTTCATGCTCAAGGGCGTCCGAGTCCACTGAGTTGATCCCAGTCTTGTTTCTTATACCTTCAAGGTCCCTCCTCGCCTCATTGTAAGAATCCCTAACCCCCCATTTTTCTATCGATTTGATTTTCCCTCAATTCATTGGCAATTTTGTATTTTTCTATCGAATTGGTTTTTCCTCAATTCATTGACAAGTTTGTGTCTCAGATCTACATATGCATACATATTCGTGTAAATTTGCGCGTGTATGATTTGTGCGTTTTGTTGGGGTTTTTTGATAATTGAGTTGGGGTGGGGTGGGGTGGGTTGGGGTGGGGTGGGGCTAATTTTGAAATCGTTTTCAACCCAGGATAGAACTGGGAAGTTGTGAATCTGGTTGCTGAACTCGGTGGTACTGTTTTGAATTTTGAATTTTGAATTTTGTGTCTTCCCATGAATGTCTCTGGGGACATGTCCATCTCCTAAGTTTCTACTGCAAAGCTCAATGTTGTTTGCTCCTTTATTTTGGGGGGGGGTGGGTGGTGTGTGTGGAAAAGGGTTGGGGTGACAGCCGGTGCTTGAGAGGGGTGGGGAGATGGCCGGAGGTGGTGGAAAACCTCGATTTTTTAAATCTACTTTTTGCCCCAAAACGACGTCAGGCACTACAAAATGCACTACACAAGTGCGCACTAGAGAATCTGAACTTGAATATCCTTTGTGTCAAAATCTCAGATGTGACAGAACATCTGATTTCCTTAAAAATACTAAGAGGGAACGACATTTTAGTCAATTGAGAACCATTCACTGTGAAATGGTCGTTAAGTTCGTTACCTATATATGTATATAAACACATATGAAACAGCCACCTGCCCATCCCAACTCTCCCTAATGGCAGCAACTATTTTCCACCTAGCCGGCCAAGATGTCTGCATCAATGAAGTTGTCTTGTACTTTTCAGGACTAATTTATTACATATTAGAAATCTTAATTTCTTGCATGACATTTTAACTTTTAATTTTTGTGGGTTTGATAATGCTCAACTAACAGAGGAACATGTCAGAGTTTTGGCAAGTTTTACCCCTACAAAAATATTTTCTTCTTTTGTTTCTAGTGAACACAAAAACAACTAGATTTCAATCAATTTACCAGAGGATCAATACTCGAGATCCAAAAGTCTTGCTTCTTATTTTAAAGAATATAAAATAATATTAATAATAATATGGATGAGGCAAGACACCATCACATTGATCTATTATTAGCATGAAAATAAAGTAATGAATGCTTAATTTAATAAATAAATAAATAAAAGAAAAAACTCACAGTCATGATGGGTACAACTGTTGCAGTCAACCAGGTATTGATCATAAAGGTATTTTAATTTGATGAACATCTAAAATCATCTAGGGACAAGATTAGAAGACTTGATCTGTGGTTAACTAATCTAAAAGAATACTCTATGTGGTCACCACATTGTCAACTGATCTAAAAGAAGACTTTGATCTCCAAATGGCACATCATTTTTACAAGAACAAATACATGTCAATTTGTCTCAATGTTCCAACCTCATGATTCTTGCACTAGACCACCTCAGTAGTAGTAGTTAAATTTGTTCCTTATATACACCTACAATTAGAGCCAAAACACATGACCTCAACTTTCCTGGGCAGAAAACTACTACTTTCTCAGTCTCCAAATGGCACATCATTTTATGGGTTTAAGCCTAATCTTCCCCTCAATCTTGCTAGTTATCCATCTCCTGCTCCTACCCTTGTTACTTTCAGAGTTTGTCTCAGCATCCATTCTTGGGAACCAAACTGATAATTTTGCCCTGCTCAAGTTGAAATCCCAAATACATGATGAAACTATAGGAGCATTGGCCTCTTGGAATGATTCTACCCCACTCTGCCAGTGGGTTGGAGTCACATGTGGCCTCAAACACCAAAGAGTCATCGGCTTGAACCTGTTTGATCAGAAGTTGACTGGGACAATATCGCCTCACATTGGAAATCTCTCTTTCCTCCACTCCCTCAACCTTGGTACCAATTCCTTCTATGGTGAAATCCCCCCAGAAGTTGGCCAATTGATCAGGTTACAACATTTGAACTTGACTAATAACTTTTTACAAGGACAAATCCCTGTCAATTTGTCTCAATGTTCCAAACTCGTGGATCTTGCACTACACCTCAACTACCTTGAAGGTCCAATTTCTTTTGAGCTTGGATCACTGTCAAGGCTTGTGACACTGTCACTTCATAGCAACAATCTTACAGGAAAATTCCCAGCTTCAATCGGTAATCTATCAGCTCTCCAACTGTTTTACATTGCATATAACAATTTGGGAGGAGAAATTCCAGATACAGTTTCCCAAATGAGCAGTTTGAGCATTTTCCAAGTAGGAGAAAATAATTTTTTCGGTCCATTCCCCCCTCTTTACAATCTTTCGTCACTCATAACATTGACTTTGCCCGCTAACAATTTTTATGGTAGACTCAAGGCCGACATGTTCTTTCTTCTTCCAAATCTTCAGTGCCTCTATTTGGGAGGTAATCAATTTACTGGACCTATACCAGTTTCTTTGTCCAATGCTTCAAATCTTCAAACTGTTGAATTTGATGCAAACAATTTTACTGGAAGCATACCCATAAATCTTGGCAAGTTACAAAATTTAAGTTGGCTTTCATTCTCAAATAATACTCTTGGAACTGGGGTTAATGATATGAGTTTTTTCACTTCTTTGACCAATTGCAGCCAGCTAACAAATCTTGATGTAAGCATAAATCAGTTCATGGGTACATTGCCTAACTCAATTTCCAATCTGTCAATCCAATTGAGTTGGCTACATATTGGAGAGAACATTATTGGTGGAAGCATTCCTGAGGAGATTCAAAACCTAGTTAACCTAAATGCGTTGGGGATGGAATATAACCTTTTGACAGGTATCATCCCTACTTCAGTGGGGAAGCTTTCAAACTTGAAAATACTGGAGTTAACAGGAAACCATCTGATAGGGGAAATCCCCTCTACCATCGGTAACATAACTCAACTTTTGCTTCTTGGTTTGAGTAATAACAGCTTAGAAGGAAACATATACCTTCCAGTTTGAAGAATTGTATATACCTGCAAGCCCTACATCTCTATCAAAATAAACTCAACGGCACCATACCCAAGTGTCTCATGAATCTTTCATCACTTTCCAGAGGCCTGGACATATCACACAATTCCTTAACTGGTCTGTTGCCTGCAGAAGTTGAAAACTTGAAAGAACTTGTCATCCTTGATGTTTCGTACAATAAATTGTCCGGGGAGATTCCTAGCACACTAGGGGGATGTTTGGCATTGGTGCAGTTGTCTATGCAACATAACCTCTTCCATGGGATCATTCCTTCCATGAGTCAATTGATGGGCCTTCAATATTTAGATCTTTCTAACAATAACATTTCGGGCCAAATTCCGCAATACATGGTGAATCTTTCATCTCTACTAAATTTGAATTTGTCCTTCAACAATCTTGAAGGCGAGGTACCGACAAATGGATTTTTCAGCAATGCAAGTGCTATGGCAATCTACAGCAACATTAAACTTTGTGGGGGGATTCCAAAGTTGCAACTACAACAATGCCCTATGCAAGAAGTTGAAAGACCAGGGAAGCATGCTACTCTTAAGTTAGTTTTGGTGATTGTCATTCCTATTTCTTTAATAGGCTTGACGTTTTCTCTGCTTTCACTTTACCAGACAACAAAAATGAAGCATAAATCTCTAGCAACATCTTCATTTGAACTCTTCTATCCAGAAATCTCTTACAAAGAGCTCCTCAAAGCAACTAGTGGATTCTCTATCGAGAATTTGATTGGATCTGGTAATTACGGAAGAGTGTACAAAGGAATGCTCACCTAATGAAACAATTGTGGCGGTTAAGGTACTCAATCTTCATCAGCGAGGAGCAGCCAAAAGCTTCGTGGCTGAATGCAAAGTTTTGAGAAATGCTAGACACCGTAACCTTGTCAAGGTTTTGACTGCTTGCTCCAGTACTGATTATGATGGCAATGAATTCAAAGCTCTAGTATATGAGTTCATGCCAAATGGGACTTTGGAAAGCTGGTTGCATCCAAGAGATGATCAAACACAGTTGAGAAAATTAAACTTTCTCCAAAGAATAAACATTGCAATAGATGTAGCTCTTGCATTGCATTATCTTCATAATGAATGTCAAACACCTATTGTTCACTGTGATCTAAAGCCAAGCAATGTTCTCCTTGACAATGACCTTACTGCTCATGTAAGTGATTTTGGTTTGGCAAGGCTTCTTTCAATATCAAGGAGAGATGTTACTTCCGGGCAGTTCAGTTCTATTGGTGTTAAAGGTACAACTGGTTATGCAGCTATAGGTATACCTCTCTCTCTCTCTCTCTCTCACACACACACACATTGGAGTTATTTTCTTTATTAAAGCTTCTGTCATAAGACGCAATTAAATTTCAAGAGACTTCGAGCTTCACATAAAAGAAGGTCCTCTTACCATGATTGAGACAAAATTTCAGTATATAATATATTACAAAGTATTTATATGATTGATCAAGTTTCATGACTTTTATTGCATTGTTCAAGACATGGGTAATGTTATACAAACAAATTTTTTTTGTAGGAAATTTTTGTACGTAATGATTTGCAATTGTGAAAATTTTTTATTTCAAACTAAAGCATCTATCATTGTGGCTGACAATTTTAATTATCTAGATGAGTTTTTTTGGTATAAAAATTCTGTTTGTTTATCATTTCCTTAATATAATGGTTCACTATATACTAGTATGAAAGGTAATCTTTTAATTTTGTAGAGTATGGTTTGGGCGAAGAGGTGTCAACTCGTGGAGACACGTATAGCATTGGGATCCTCTTGTTGGAGATGTTCACTGGTAGAAGGCCTACTGATGAGCTATTCAAAGACGATTTGGACCTTCACAACTTCACTAAAATGGCATTGCCTGGGCGAGTAACGGAGATAGTAGACGAATTCCTATCAAGCGAGGAGATGGAAGGAGTTCAAAATTGCATTGGAAGTTCAAGTGAGCATAAGGACAGAATGTCTGGCTTCTATATTTCAGATTGGAGTGGCATGCTTATATTATCTCCCAAGAGATAGAATGAACATGAGTGATGTTGCTTTGGAATTGCTCTTAATCAGAGACAATTTTATCAAAAATGGAGCACGCAATAACACAACGCAATTTACAAGTAAAATCTCTAAAGTTGTAGTATAGTATGGTCCGTAGATTCTTCTGTTCTACTATGTATTGTTTACAAGACATAAATTTCGTTACTTTCTCAGTTTTCTTTCAACCTCAAAGTCTTGTTTGTATGTAAAGTTTCCTATATAAATGGGATTTTCTTTGTTGAGTATCGGGTATCAATGTCAGGAATGCGGAAAGTTATTGATTAAAATTGAAATTGTCCTCGTGTTTATAATTTTGTCAATTTTTGAGAAATGTTTTGGCATTTTATCATTTTAGTATAATGAAAAATAATAGTCAACTGAAAATATTTTTTTTATGATCAACTTAAAACAAATATATTTAGACAACAAATAATAGATACTTCTGAAATGTGAAAAAAAAATTTTGAACTAAAATCCTACCAATACCACCACACTATTACTACTATTAACATCTCCACCACCCCACAACCATCATCTCCATGACCCTACCAGCACTACCGCCACCTCAGAACTACAACTATGGTAAATTATACTCTGCACCCCTACATTTTGTACAAAATCTCACTTTAGCCCTCTACACATGAAATTATGACAGTCAAACCCTTGTATTTCTGGTCAAATCCCACTTTGGTCCCTACACATGAAATCATGATAGTCAAATCTCACTTTGGTCCTTACACAAGTGTCAATGTCTCTCTTATGTTACCTCATTTTTAAATCTTTAACAAAATCTAATCATATGACAAAAATGTAACTACGAAATGAGGATAAAAGAAAAAAATCATCCATGTTTTTCATCAATACACTTTGTCGTACGTGATAAGCACATGAGAATTATATAATATAATATATATATATATGTTCGTATGCTAAAAATTGGGACAAAGAGACAAGAAAATAGAGCTTTTGAAATAAATAAAAATGCGACAAAGAAATCAAAGAGAAAGGAAGATGAATAGACAGAAGATTGTGTTACCGTGAAAATAGAGTTTCGTGATTCAAATTTATGCAAAATCCTACTTCATCTTCTTAATCGTTCACAATCTGCGTTTTGTTTTAGTCTAATACAAACATAATTTGATGTAAATTTTAGGATAAAGTGTGTATTGGTGGAAAATGTAGATGATTTTCCTCTCTTACCTTTATGTCGTAGTCACATTCTCATCACTTGATTAGATTTTGTTAAAGATTTAAACAATTGAGTAACAGAAATGGGTTATTACACTTGTATAGGGACCAAAGTGAGATTTGATGAAAAATATAGGGGGTTGACCCTCACAATTTCATATGTAATGACCAAAGTATGATTTAACCAGAAGTGCAGGGGTTGATTTCATGTGTAAAGGACAAATTTGTGCAAAGTGCAGGGGTGCAAAGCGTAATTTACTCCTACAACTAATACAGTCACTTACACATTAGTTTTAAGATTACAACAAAATATAAAAAATATTTTTTACAAAAAATATTTTCTAAGAAAAGTATTTCATAAAATGTAACCCATTAAACAATATTTTTGTTGAAACAAATAGAGCGTCATAATTCATAGCAATTACGTGCTCTTTTACGTTCGATAAAATTGGAACATTTGGCATGCATAAAATGCATAATTCATAGCAAGTAGGTACTCTTCACTTTGCTAATTGCAACATTTGGTATACATAAAATTCATGATGCTACTGATCAATTTTGATTTCTTAAACCTCTTTTATTATTAACTTTTTGTGGATAGTCAATCCATTTTTTAATTGGTAAATTTATTTGGTCTAGGCGATAGATGTGATGTTGTGATGTTGAATTAGTATGCAGATTGTTACATGTCTCTTTTTAAGGATATAATCCAATAACTAAAGAATTGTTCATATATGGGTGATTTTATTTACACCTAAATAATAATTTAGTATGTCCAATTTAAATTTTAAAATTTTAATTTCTATTATACCTTAATATAAATTTACTAAGAAAGACAATACACATTAAACTCTAAAATAAAATAAAAAAATTTCTCATATTACACTCTAATTACTTATATGTAATATTGATACTCAAAACTCCTCATCTTCTTCTCAAAGTTTTAATTATTTTCTATTCATCTTCTTTCTCGCTCCAAAACTCACTATAAATTGTTTGCAAGGAAGACAAAACTAGAAGAATTAATGAATCAACATTAGATGAAAAAGAAATCGACAAGCAGCCAGTATGGTGGTCGGAAGAAAAAAATCAACTCTTCTTTTTTATTTTTTCTTGCCAATGGTGAATACCAGAACAATTGGTATGGCCGGAAGATGGGCGAATCAGGCCGGTATGTCCGAAATAGGCCGGGACTGGCTGGAAAATGAGTCAAAATGGAATCACATCTTCACTATACTACTTATTTCTTCTTGAAACAGTTGACGGCCTGATACCAAATGGGATTCACTGCAATGAGAAGAATAATAATGCTGTATTTGGTTGTTTATTATTTGGATGTACCAAAAATTATAATTTCATTTTGAAGGGTAATTTGTAAAAAATTATAAGGTGTATTAAGAGTAAATTATAACCTAAATAATTTAATAGAGAATCCTAAGAATTTAAGCGTATTAAATAATAGTAATTTCACTTTGGGGACGGGGATGGGGACGGGCTGGATACGGGGTTAGGACACTTATCCCCATTCCCGGCCCAAAATTGATCAGGGATTGATTTTTGAATACCATCCCCGCCCCGTTGGAGATATTTTTCGAAGAAAAACCGCTTAAATCGAGATCGGTGGGTCGGGTCCCCGTCAGGTCAGGTTCAAATTATCATCTCTAATTTTGAGCGCAAATAGAATCACCCTTCCTATACATATCGGAATTGATAGTTAATAATAAAAATACATGAGCAATCTTGTGAGGGCCAACTGAGGACTAAAAGCTTCGGGGCGGCATTTTACTCTCTCACATACTAACGTAACTAGGCTATTCTATGCTTGGCAAATTTTAATAATTTTGAGAATAGATCATTAATTTTTATTTTTTTTAAAGATAAATGTAATTAAAATATTTGATCAATTTAATTTTTTATATAAATTATTAATTCAACAAATTTTATAAGATGAATAATTTAAATTATTAAAGTGAGTTCAAGATGGACGCACCAAGTTATAACATCTCTCCAATTGCATTACCAACCAAAGAGAGGCCCCAAGTGACAGCCCATGCCTACTGGCAGCTACTATCTTCCACCTGGCACAGATGGCCTTCCAGCCTTCTCTCTAACTTTGCATCGGGTGATGGGTTGGACTAAAATGAGATAAAATAAAAATAAAATTAAAATTGAACGAATTAAAAATATTGAGATCAAATTAATATCAAAGAGTAAATTATAATGAGTACTAGAATTGTTGTTTGGTTGTCCAGAATCTCTGTTTCAGATTATTTTTTAATTTTATTCTCACGTGATCTCAGTAGATGTGAGATACTGCAGCCTATTACTCTACTCATATTACTCCTACTAAACTTTGTCTTGCTCTCTTTTTTTAGACCCAACCGTGCTACAGAGCTCGAATTTGGAGCCCCCGAATCCCCCGAATTCAATAACACAGAAGAAGAGGGCAAAGAAGAAGAAGAGAAAGAAGAAGAAAAGAAAGAAGAAGGAAAGGAGTAGACAGAGAAAGAGAGAGATCAACACAGCTTCATCATCAACCCAACACATCATCATCAACACAGCTTCATCTTCAACACAACAACAGCTTCATCTTCAACACAGCAACAACAACATGTTCATCATCTTCAACACAACAACATGTTCATCAAATGTTAATCAACACAGCTTCATCTTCAACCAAAAATCAAACCCACCCCATTCATCATCAACAACAACATGTTCATCAACATCACCGACCCTTCATTTCAGATCCAAAAAAAAAAAAAAAAACACCGGGCTAGGCTGCGACGGCGGTGATCGGCAAACTTGGCGGAGGCAACAGTCGATCGCCGACCCTCTGTCTCTCTCCATTCCCTCTTCCCCTCTCTTCTCTTCCTCTCTTTCTCTCTCTTTCTCTCTTTCCCTCTTCTTCTCTCTTCTCTCTGCTCTCTCTCTGTTTTCAGACATAAAGAAAAATAAAAAAATAAAACCGCCCAAAATGACGTCGTTTTGGGTGGTCGGGGGATTCGGGGGGAAAGAGATTCGAGCTACGGAGCTTTATTCTTTCGGACCTACCTTGTATATACATACATAATACAAACACGGGACTAGTGCTGATGTGACAAATTTTTTTCTTTTTTATTTTGTTAAATGTATTCTAGAAGCAGCTCTCTCTCTCTCTCTCTTTACAATTGTGGAGGGAAATTTGAAATTATAATGATGTATTTTTTGAAAAACCAAACACATCCATTTTCAAAAAATAGTTTTCAAATTATTTTTTTGAAAAATGACTTTAAAAAGTGAAACCAAACATGATGTGTATAATTTGTTAAAATAATGTTACAAAATTATTGTAATTTAGTTGGCACAAACATTTAATACTTGCTCATTACATTCTAACTTGAAACTTTGACTAGTGCATTTATTTTATTTTAAAAAATAAAATCAAAGAAATTATGTATGTACTAAGCGATTTAGGAACTAGGTAAAAAGTCAATTTTTGACTTTTTATCAAATTCTCAAAAAAAAAATCACAAAAAAACCATCCAATAAGGGGTTCAGGGATGCTGCTGTGAGTTAATCACAGCAGCAACTGCTATGTTTTAATACTATGTCGTTTTGTTGGCTCCATTCCAACTCTCACTTTTTTGTTCCAAGTGAAATGTTTTGTGTCCCTAAAAAATGTGCCCCTAATGCCCCTAATTTCCAATTTGGGCAACTTTTTCCTTTTTTTTTTTTTTTTTTTTTTACTTGATATAGAAATTAGGGGCATTAGGGGCACATTTTTTAGGGGGATGAAACAATGGCCCCCCATCTAATATAATATAATATACAAACAAATATTCATACAAAAAAATATATAGACTAATATAATTTAATGTGAATTTTTTATTTAAAAAAAATACTTATAAATATAATTTTACTTTAAAAAAATGATATTATCACATCATTTTTATAGTGCTATTCAAATGCTATTCTTGTAGTATACAAAAATTCATTTGAGAAAATACTATTATGTGCACTCCAAAAAGGGCGCATATACTACGCACCTCATAACATCACAAAAATTCACAACTTTTATTGCACAATAAACATACTTCTTTTTTACTATGAAAAATAAAACTTTTTGCTAACCGATAAAAAAAAATGTATTTTTTATCATGTAGTGACATAATTTCGTTATTTGTAATTTCAAGATACACATTATTAATTTGTCATTCATAACTTTTACAATAAAATAGCATAACACATCAAAAAAAAAAAAAAAATCATAATTTTTATCATAAAAGGTTATAATTTTTTTTTGCTATGTGCCTTTTTAAAGGATGCATAGCCTTTCTCATTGATTTGAAATTGAAGACAATCATACTTATGTTCTTTTTCTCCTTTGATGCTAAAATGGATAGGGTTGAGATAAAAATTTTAAAAAAAATTGCAAATCAATTCGATTCAAGCCAAATCACACATTTTGATTTAATTTTCTCAATGCATGGTTTGGTCTTAATCTTAAAATAGACAAATTATAATTCACAGTTCGATTCATAATTTTATAGTTGTGATTCTAGTTTGAACCTGAATTGAACCATTAAAATATATAAATAAAATGATATTCATAAGTGATCTGTTTTAAAATAAAAAATTCATATTAAATTATATCAATCTATATCAAAATTTATAATAATTTTTTATTTGTATGTTACTCATATGTGTGTGTGTATATGGAGCACAGGAATTAAAAGGAGAAAAGGAAATAAACTATGATTTTGGGAGAAAAAAACAATTAAAAATTGGAACAGCAAGCTGAGAATTCAAATTGATCTAACAAACGACACAGTATTGAATCACAGCAGGTGTTGCAGTGAGTAACTCACAGCAGCATTCACAGAACACTCCAAGGGGCTAGTTTTTTTGCCAAAAAAGTCAAAAAATTAACTTTTTATCAACTTTCCTAATATATATAATATAAATTAATAATCGGCTTAGGCCAATCCTCAAAACAATTCTAAAGGTTAGCCCAATAAATAAATGAGTCTAAAAATTCAATCAATTCAAGCTATACAGGCCCAATATCAATCCATGCCCTTGATAATCAAGCTAGCTGGGTAGAGCTACTAATTTTCTTCTCTCTCTTTTTTTAATTCTAAACTCAAAAACTAATTTGCTAGCGTAACAAACGGAGAGCTAACTTCTTAAAAAAATATATGAACTCTGCTCTTGAAATCATAATTGCCATATATATTTTCAGAGCAACAATATATCCCTCTAATTTTGGAGCTCTAAATGAACTCTAATGATGTGACAAGGAATAAAAATAATAAAAATAAATAAAACCAAGACTAAAAAATCACATCACAGTGAGATCTTCTTTCATTAGAGTTCCTTTATTAGAGCTCCCAATCATTTTTTATATTTTTTCAAGATAAATGTGCTCCAAGGGGCGGAATTGTGTAGGGCTGAGAGGGGCCTCCTATTTTTTACAATTTATTATTAATTTTTTATTTATAAATATTTGTGAAATATATACATTAAAAAACTATCTCTCTAATTTTCTATTTCATTAATATTTCACAATGTATGATAAAAATGATTTCCAATAATTTTACATTTTAAATAATAGTATCAATTTTATCAAGTTGATTTTATTACTACAAAAGATAAATATTACTTATTCTTTTAATTTTAATATAAAATGGTATGCATATTTTTTTATGAGTAATGTTAGTGTTTGCACCACATTCTATTTTTCTGTCAATTATGGCCTGATTGATTATGGCCAAGTTCAATTATGGTCTGTCGATTAAGACCATAGACTATTTTTAAGAATAACATTGGTTACATTTATTTTTATTATTATTATTTCTATTGACAAGTATACTGACATGGCATGACAAATTTGCTAGTAACGTGGCATGGAAGCGATGATGATCTGGTTTGAAAAGATTAAATAAAGCCAATAAAGATATTTGTTGAAATCAATTAAAAACCATATGCTAAAATCAGGGGGATCAACATCAAGTCAAAGCACAAAATCTACAAATAGTTCCTATAAAGATATGGGATATGGTTGAGTAGAGCAAAAATCAAGAAAAATCATGGATTGATAGCTACAACATGAGGTGGCTAGGTAAGTATAAAAGGAGGACTTGAAGAATGAAAAATAGGACATCTCGATCATCAAGAATACTCGCAAAGAGTCTATCTAGGAATAGTTTAACTTAGCATTTTAGGAGTAAATTAAAACTAGTAGATTTTTCTAACCCCCACTTCTCTTCTTTTCTTCTATTGATTGTTGTATTTCTTCAATTTTTTGTTCTTGTAACTAATGACAAATGACAATTCATTCGAATTAATACATATTCTTTTATGTTTCATCTCTTCTTTGCATAATTATCTCAAGGGAAGTTTTTAATATGTTTAAAGCATAGAACTCAACCACAAAACTTGATTTTTATTTGTGTTTACTTAAAATTTATTTGAGTTTGTCGATCAAAATCATTATCGATTAGGCTTAAACTAATATTTTTACCAACAGTTAGATAACCTAAAATTTCACCCTCTAAATTTAATCACAATAATATAACAAGGGTTGAGTCTTGGCTTATTGATTTCTAAATAATCAACTGATATGTCACATTCAATGTTATTAAGTGTAAATTTAAGGGTCATGTTTTAGGAATCTTAAACATTTTTCACTTCTTATTTACTAAATTATATTAATCAATAAATAGCTTAAAATAGTGGTTTAGCTGATTGTACAGTAAGATCTAATAATTCAAAAACTTTAAAAATTAAAAAAACTATTAATTAAATTTATATAATTTCTCATGAAATACTTCTTTCACAACGCTTATATAAGAAAGAGTGATTCTACTTACACAACAAAGACAGCTTATTACACCCAAAATTTTCAATTTTTTTTTATTACACTTTAATCTCTTTTCAAAATTACCAAAAACACCCTCAAGACTTAACCTTAATTTTTCAATACAATCTCTCCAACCACCACTGCAATCGCCCCAGCGACCTTCATTCCTATCTTCGGCAAACTTTTCTGCCACTTCCATTACCTCTGGCATCAAAACCCACCGGAGATTTCCTTTTCTAACCCCTTTTTCTCCGACGGCGAACCCCAGCCCCCCAGTCGCCCATCACTGCCGTCTCTTCCCTCTTCTTCCTCGTCAACCCAGCCATGCTTTCCATCCCATCTCCCATCGCGCTTCTCAGACCCACATCAATTGCAACCTATGTCGCATTCCTCCGTCGCGAAAGCAAGTACAAGGGAGAGAGAGAGAGAGAGAGGGGGGGGGAGATCTAGAGTTCCAAATCTCAAGACCTAGAAAAATAAAAAAAGAAGATCCACCACCGCAAAAATGAGCGAGAGAGGGAGAAATCTGGAGTTCCATGAAGAAAAAGAAGAATAAGATATTGGAATGGGAATCAGAGATGAAGATGAGAGGTTGGTTGGAGGTTGTTGGTTCGCGGGGAAAAAGTAACCACGGTAGTTGGTCATAGCAATCGAAAAGAGGAGACAGTGGTGGAGGTGGTCGCAAGAAGAAGAGGGCTAGGCTTGGGGTTCGTTGGTGGGGAAAGGTGGTTGCAGTTTGATGGCCATAGTCGATGGCAATGGCTATCTCTGAAGTCGCCAACAGTGGCTATCGAAGTGGTAGTAAAATCTAGGGTTTGAAAAGTGAGAGGAAAGAGATAAGGGTAAGGCCTTGTTTGGGAAGACTAAATAAGTGCACTTTTTGTCTTTTTGGACAAAAAATTGAGGTTGAAAATATGGATATTTAGGTTAACTTTTTGACTTTTTATGGAAAAATGTGTAATAAAAAATTGTGAAAATTGGTTTTTAGAGAAAAATTTGAATTGGGAGTTATGCAGCCGTAATTGTTGACTTTTGGTGAATAGTGATAACTTTTTAACTTTTTGAGTAACTTTTTAGCTTTTTGGCTTTTTGGGGTATTCCCAAACTTGGCCTAAGATCGATATTATGAAAAGTGTAAAAAGGAGAAGATAAATTTGATTGTGGTGTAATGAGAACTTGGGTGTAAGGAGATTATTGTGCAAGTAGAATTACTCTATAAGAAATTATATTCAATATTTTTTATGCATATATATTGACTCCTCCCAAACAAAATTTCAAGTTCCGCCCTAGCTCCAATCAACCTAAACTTTTTCATGATTGAATTGTTCAGCCGGTCTTACAAAAAAAATAATTTAAGTCACCTAGTTGGATTTTGGGTGGGTCGGCAGCCTTCCAACTGGACCCTCCAAACCGGTTAAGGAACTACAAAAAAAGTCTAGTTCTAGTTTTTAATCTTGTGTATACTATTACTACTCCAAATAACTTCTGTTTATAGCGATTTTTATCGTATATGTCAACATATCAATACTCTACAAAGTATATTATATTGAATTACATCACTAGATTATGTAAGAGACAGTTTATTCTATCTTGCAGATGACCAAGCAAAGATTAAACACTTAAAAAAATTTAATAAATAAATATATTTCAGTTCATTGTGTTCAAACCTTTGCAAAATATTCAAGTTCCACTCATGTTTGACTCATAAAAAATTCATTTGAAATCTATCTAATCCTTACGTAAGCAAGTCAAAGTTAAATACATTTTAAAATTCATTAAATTTTCAAGTCAAATGCAAACAGCCTACTACTCACCTCAGTAAAAAATAAAAATTTAAGCCACTTGAGCTTGGCTCGATTAAAACTAATTTGATATTGACTTGAAAGATTATCAAACCAAGCTTAAATATATTTTAAAACTCGTTACATTTTCAAGGCAAACTAAAACTACCTAATGCTGAGCTCTCATTTACAGACCTACTTAAAAGATATATCATCAAGCAAACTGCATAGCAAGCTAATCTCAGGATCAAAATACCAACTGCAAGACTCAATTCTCAATTATACAGTACCTCATCATAAGAAAAAATCATAACACATCATTAACTACAGTCTACCTCTCATCCTTTTCTTATTGAAATGTCAACGGTGCTCATCGTCATTTTTATGTTGAGTAAATAACCTGTGCACTGGCACACTGCAAATCCAAGGTGGAGTTGAATCACAGTAGTACAAGGTTGTGTCATGTTTAAAATAATATCACGTATGTATACATACAAATATATATTATATATAGAGAAAAAGAGATAAGAGACGTACCAGATGACTGGAGAGATGAGAGAGTTGAATGTTTTATATGCCAATATGGGCTCTGTTTGATTGGAGTATATAATGAGGGATACAAATATATGTGGGTTTCACCTTTGTGTGTGCGTGTGTGTGCATCCTTTGTTTGATTACCATATATGAAAACTGGTGGTATATTATATCCCTCAAAAGTACAGGATATGCAATACCACACACAGCATGGTAATGCATATCCCCCACCACAAAATATGAGATACCATTCATTTAATGGTAAAAAATAATCACTCTCATCTGATATCATACTATATCCTACCCGAATCATAATATAAGTAATCCCACAATATATATAATACATCTTATATCCCAAACATATTGTATCTCATTCCATACCTCTAAGTATTATATCCTCCTCAACTTCTTATATCCAATCTGGGGACAGTCAAACAGGATACTCATAGGATTTTTATTTGAACAAGTGAAAGGTTGTTTTCCAATCTTTTCCACAGGAAACTCTTCTAAAATTTTCAAATTTTCAAACAAACCACCAACCAAAAATTATAACTTTCCCATAAAAAAAAAAATTATCATGATCTCCATAAAACAGAGCCTTACTGGGCCAAAAATAAGTAAAAGAAAGAAAACTTGGAGAGAATTAGTTCTCCAGAAGAATTCTTAAGAATATTGTATCACTAACAACTTCTTTAGCGTTCTATTATCCTCGGATAATGGAATCAGATACGATGAAAAACCCAAGTTTCAGATTACATCAGTCACTGGCCATCCTTGCTTGCACTGCCTTGTGCGTCTATCCAGCAAGTTCTAAATCTCCTTCAGTATCTGCCTTGTCTGCAGCTGGGAACGAAACAGACTGGCTTGCACTGCTTGCCTTCAAGGATAGGATAACTCAAGATCCACAGAGTGTCTTGGAACAGCTCGATACACATTTCTGTCAATGGCTGGGAGTTTTTTGCAGTAACCAACATCCTAGAAGAGTCACTGTCTTAATCAGCAGAGCAAAAAGTTGACAGGTTCAATGCCTCCCCACTTGAAGGTAATCAATCTCGGAGACAATGATTTCCAAGGTCCAATTCCTCAAGAGCTTGCGCGCTTGTCACGACTTCAAAACCTCAACCTCAGCAAAAATGCCTTTGAAGGGGAAATCCCAAGCAACTTATCTTACTGTTCAGATATGCAAGTCATCAACTTGAACTACAACAATCTTGTCAGTGAAATCCCATACCAGCTGAGCTATCAGTCAACAAAGAAACTCAGTGGATTACTCTTGGCAATCTCCTCGGCCTCTATGTTGGAGGAAACCAATTCACTAGTCCCATCCCAGTTTAATTGGATGGCAATTTGAACCCGGCCCAACGGGGACCCGCCCCCCCGATCCCGATTAGAACGGTTTTTCTCCGAAAAATAACCCCGATTGGTCGGGGATAGTATTAAAAAATGCATCCCCGATAATGTTCGGGCCAGGGACAGTGATACGTTCTCTAGCCCCGCCCCCGTCCCCATCCCCATCTCCATTTCCCCGAACTGAAATTTCTATTATACCCCTATATATACCCTAACATAACACAACCTCACACACACACAGAGCCTCACCGTCTCTCTCTCACCTCTCTCTCTCTCTCTCTCTCTCTCTCTCCACGTAGAATCAGCCAAATACCCACCACCATATTCAAGAAAGATCAAGAAAATGTCTGAAAGCAGTGACCAAGTAGGGAAAATGATGAACTCAGATATTGAGGAAGAAGAAAAAGAAAAAGACGAAGAGAAGGCAAAGGATGTTTCAGAAGAACAAAACCCATTAGTGATTGCTGCTGCTGATACAGAGTCCTCTGACAAATTGACTGGAGAAGAACATGTTGATTTCACAAAAGCCCAAATTGATCTTAATATTCCAGCATCAAAAACAGAATCAGAATGCAGGTAACTACTTGTTCGTGAGCAAGAAACTTATTCTTTCACTAATGTAGTCAATCTTGTGTGTGTAGTATGCACTTGGGTTGCATTCAATTGCAATTATTTCTTTTTCTCTACAACCAAACAGTGCATCTAAGGTTGTCATCATTTATGGGTTTTTTTTGGGCTGGGGAATTTCCGGGGTCGGGAAAACCTGATCCCTGTTAGGAGGCGGAGGCGGAGGCGGAGGCGGAGGCGGGGGCGGTGATAGGTTCCCCGTCGGGGATCAGGGCCGGGGACGGGAGAATTTTCACCATCGGGGATCGGGGATGGGGAATGTGATCCCTAGCCCCACCCCGGCCCGTTAACGCCCCAAGACTAGTAGAACTAGATTTTTCTTTCAATAACTTTACAAGAACCATGCCTCCAAACCTTGGAAGCTTAAAGGGACTAGCTAGGTTCACAGTCGCCCATAATCTGCTACGAACTGTGGAAGCAGAAGGATTTAGCTTCTTAACTTCTTTAACTAACTGCAGCAACCTCCAGGAACTGGACATAGGCCTCAACAGGTTCAAAGGTGAATTACCAACTTCGATTGCTAATTTTTCAACTACTCTTCAACAGCTGATTGCAGGAGCAAACCAGATATCAGGAACCATCCCTGAAGGAATAGAGAATTTAATTGGCCTGACATGGTTGGTAATCTCCATGAACTCAATCACAGGAGAAATTCCAGTGGGTATTGGCAAACTCGAAAGATTGGAGGATCTTCACCTGTTTGATAATAGAATTTCAGGGGGAATTCCAGCCGATCTTGGAAACATAACACAGTTGGGTCAATTGTATTTGCACACAAATAATTGAGTGGCAACATTCCTCCTAGTTTGGGAAATTGTCGACTAGAGCTACTGTACCTGTTCAGTAACAACTTTACTGGTTTCATACCCAAGGAAATTGTAAGCCTTTCTTCGATGACTCTTTCTTTCAACTTGGCTCAAAATTCTTTTAACCGAACCCTTGCCCACAGAGGTCAGTAACATGAGCAACCTAACGGAATTCGATGTTTTGAATGACAGATTGACCGGAGAAATTCCAAGTGCTATTGCCAAGTGTTTGATGCTGGTGCGGCTTAGTTTGGAGGCGAATTTATTTGGAGGAAGAATTCCTTCATCTTTGAGCGCTTTAAATAGCCTTAACTTCATTGATCTTTCTAGAAATAACTTGTCGGGGGAAATTCCAGCATACTGGCAAAACTTCATTGTTTTGCAAAATTTGAATTTATCATTCAAGCCTCATTTGAGAACAAGCTTTTTTAGTAACTTTTTGGCTAAAATATGATGTAAAAAAAATTAGTATATTTGGGATGACTTTTTGGTTTTTTACGAAAGACCACCAAAGAAGTTTAAGTCTTACTCAAAGACTAAGAGCAGCGACGGAGGTAGCATCTGCACTACAGTATCTTCACCATCACTGCCAAGCAGTACTTATTCATGGTGATCTGAAGCCGAGTAATATTCTGATGGATCATGACATGACTGCACTCATGGGTGATTTTGGAGTAGCACATCTATTATCTGATCATAGCCTACCCACTAGTTCTCAAAATAAAATCAGTTCAATTGGGATAAAAGGAACTGTTGGCTATGTTGCTCCAGGTAACTAAGTGCATCTTTCTCCAACTCATATATTTATTGGGGATGCTGATAAATTCATCTTTCATGTTGGAGATGACATATCAAGATCATTCCTAGTTTTTGAAGCCTAAAATCTTTGGGCAATTAACATGATTTGTTATGATTCTTTGCCACAGAGTATGGTATGGGCAGCAAGGCATCCATGCAGGGAGATGTCTACAGCTTTGGAATTCTCCTACTGGAGATGTTTACAGGAAAGAGACCTACTGATATCATATTCAAGGACAGTCTGAATCTCCATTGATTTACAAAGATGGCACTGCCAGAAAGAGTGATGGAGATTGCAGACCCTTCACTGTTATTGGAAGTTGGAGGTGACGATGGTCACGTAATCGAGATAGCCAAAACCAATGAGTGCTTGGTTGCAGTGCTAACAATTGAAGTTTCATGCTCGATGGAATCGCTGGGTGAACGAATGGATATGAGAGATGTGGTAGCAGATGTGTATGATTAGGAACAAATTTTTTCCTCATTAGGATTTGAGGAAGTGATTGCAGCCCATCTCTTGAGCTGATGCTTATCACTTAGGCTTTATCATCTCATTCAAATAGCTTAAAAAATTTCACGTTCTCCTCTAAACCTTCATGTTTAAACAACTATAAATATCAAGTTGGAGAAGGTTTAGCCCCGTCATTTCTGTCTTTGATTATTTTTTGTTTCTTTTTTTCCCCTCCCTTTTTCTCCAGCCTTGGGAAGCAATGGATTCTTGGGAAAAAAAAAGAACTATTTACACGAATTCAATAGGCAGGCTTATATGCATGTATCTAACAGAAATCTAAAAACAGAAACTCAATTTTTTTCCTCTTCCATCTTTCTTTTCCCAAATCCCTCTCTGATGAATGTTGTTGCTATCATGATGTTTTTGGAATTTATCAGATGTCGACACTAGTTTTAAGTAACAGTAGCAGCCGTCGTAACGATGACAGTGTCGGTAACACAGTTTGGGGTGTAATGGACATAACGGTAGCAGAAATCGAAGCCGTAATTTTTTCAAATCACATTTCCCATATATGGAGATGTGCTCAGATGCCACCCATGTCTATTAAACACACACCATATTGGTTTGTAAGGATCCTACATGTTTGGTTTCACTTACTAATTTTAAGGTCTAGACCATTGAGTTAACTGAAACCGTGTTTATTTTTTGCATTTGAATTTTTTTGAAAATCGAAAGTTAAGTTATTTGTTTTTGAGCACTCCAAACTTAGAACCAAATTATTTTTCATCCAGACTTCTCTAGTTTGGATTCATTTGATCAATCAAAATTTGAATCATCCTAAGGTCAAGTTTGGGAAGACTAAATAAGTGCACTTTTTGACTTTTTATGAAATATGGGTTAGGTTTGGATTGGGTTTGAAGTGATGTGTTAGAGAGGTGATGTGACTTAAATAAGATGATGTGACTTAAATAAGATAGTGACTTTTTGACTTTTTGGATTTTTTTGAGGATGCCAAATTTGGCCTAAATTTCAGGCTTTC
Organism: Camellia granthamiana; assembly: GCA_036172215.1. Taxonomy (NCBI): domain Eukaryota; kingdom Viridiplantae; phylum Streptophyta; class Magnoliopsida; order Ericales; family Theaceae; genus Camellia; species Camellia granthamiana. Next base: position 194,414 of record JAXFYN010000065.1, on the reverse strand, counting down.
AACATATGATTTAAGTATTACAATGACACTTGTAAAGGTTCCGAGTCCAGATGGATTTACTATGACTTTTTTCCAGCATTGTTGGGATGTTGTAAAGGGGGGTGTGATGGCTGTAATGGGGCAATTTTATCAGACAGGCCAGTTTGAGGAGAGTTTCAATGCGACTTTTATTGCTTTGATCCCTAAGGTGGACGAGGCTAAGGATATTCGACAGTTTCGGCTAATTAGTTTGTTGGGAAGTGTGCATAGGCTTTTAGCGAAAATTTGGCCAATAGGCTTCGGTTGCAAGTAGGGGAGGTGGTGTCAGAATCACAGTACACTTTTGTGGGTGGGCGTCAGATTCTGGATGCAGTGTCAGTGGCTAATGAGTGTGTTGATTCTCGTTTGCAAGGACAGCCAGGCGTCATTTGTAAGCTAGATATTGAGAAGGCCTATAATAATGTCAGTTGGGATTTTTTTATGTCTGTCATAGAGCAAATGGGTTTTGGAGAAAAGTAGAGGCAGTGGATTTGGTTTTGCATTTCAACAGTACAGATGTCTGCATTGGTGAATGGGACGCCGGCGGGTTACTTCCAAACGTTTCGGGTTTTGCGACAAGGCGATCCATTGTCCCCTTTGTTGTTCATTCTTGTCATTGAAGCACTAAGTCGATTGTTGTCTCGGGCGGTGCAGGGCGGTTTGTTGGCAAGTTTTTCGGTGGGATATAAGGTTGGTGTTTCTCATCTTCTGTATGTTGATGATACTTTGATTTTTTGTGGGGCTCATCTAGAGCAATTAAGGCATTTGCGCTATGTTTTGCTATGCTTTGAAGCGGTCTCGAGTTTGAAGGTGAATCTGGCCAAGTTGGAATTAATTTCGGTAGAGGAGGTCGGCCATCTTTCGACTTTGGCGGCCATTTTGGGTTATAGGGTGTCTCATTTGCCGGTGTCTTACTTGGATTTGCCTTTGGGGGGTCCTTTTAAGGCAAAAAGGGTGTGGAATAGCATGTTGGAGAGGGTGCAACATCGGTTGGCAAGGTGAAAGAAGCAATATTTGTCTAAGAGTGGAAGGCTAACTTTGGTGAAGAGCGTATTGAGTAGTATTCCAAACTTATTTTATGTCGGTCCATGTCATTCCTATGTTAGTGGCTCACTGTTTAGAGAAGTTGCAGCGGGACTTTTTATAGGGAAGTGCTAGTGAGGAGTTTCAATACCATCTTGTTAATTAGGAGTAAATTTATTGTCCTAAGGAGGAGGGGGGGTTGGAGGTGAGGAGGTTGTGTAAGTTTGATTTGGCTTTATTGGGGAAGTTGTTCTGGAGGTTGTCCAATAAACGGGATCAGTTATGGCGGAGGGTGGTGGCCTCTAAGTATGGGTTGGGGAGGGGTGAATAGTGTACCAGGGAGGTGGGGGGCTATGCTACACAGACTTAGGTGTGGGTATCGGGTGCAGGTGCGTATCTGGAGGTCAGACACTTCAAAATTAAAAATTGAGGATACGTAGATATAAATCCAAATGTGGACACGAATCCAAATGTGGATACGGATACGGGGATACGTTAAATAGTTATTTTAAAATATATTTATTATATAAAAATGAGTTAAATAGTTATTTTTTAAATATATTTATTATATGAAGATGAGTTAAAAAAAGTTGACCTAACAATTTTTTTTATAAATAGGATCAAACATATGGATAAGTCATAGAATAACCCACGTTATTGTTGAATAGAGTTTATAAATAGGCCTGCATATTTTATTTATTTATTTATTTGGATCCAACCTATTAGGGTTTATTATGATACAAACCAGCCAATAGGTCCAAATTTTTTCTTTATTCTTTTGGGTCCAGCCCATTATAGTTTATAATATTAATTATTATGATACAAACCAGTCCCCAAACTTTCTATTTATTTGTTTGGGTTCAACCCATTAGAATTTATACTAGCAAGCTTTTTAGTTATTTATTTGGTCCAACCCATTAGGTCCAGCTCGTTAGGGTTTGATACAAACAAAAGCAACAGCTGCAGCTTTGACACAAACAAGTAACAGCAACAGCACGATGAGTCTGTCCTTCTCCTCTTCGCTTCTCTCTCACACGCATAGCAACACAATGGGTCTGTCTCTTCTCTTCTCTCCTCTTCTCTCACACACGCACAGCATAATCGAGAGAGATATCGAGGGAGAGAAGGAGATTGTGATAGAGAGAAAAGGAAATCGAGACAGAGAAGATTGAAAGACACGATCAAGATCTTGAACCCATACATCAATATAAGTATCTCAACCTTCTTCTTTCTTTTTGATTAGCCGTGTCCGAGAGAGAAGAGGTGAATCCGACACAGATCCCACACATGCACCCGTGTCGTGTCATGTCAACACGGGTATTTCACCCCAAAGTGCCGAGTCCATGTAACATAGGTGGGGGGCTCTCATGGGTGCGGGTTGTGGAAAGGAATTTGGTTGGGTAGGGTTGGGTTTTGGGATCACATCCAGTTTCGTGTGGGTAATGGAGTGCGTGTGCAGTTTTAGAAGGATCGGTAGTGTGGGGAGATTACTTTGCAGGAGCGTTTCCCTTTGATCTTTCAATTGGCGGTGGATCCTGATGTGATGGTGGCTTCGTATTTGGATAGAGGAGGTGAGGGGCTGGTTGGGGATATAGTGCTTCATCGGCAGACTCAAAATTGGGAGGTTGGACAGTTGGTGGATTTGTTGGCCTTTTTGTATGAGGTTAAGGTTTGCAGGGAGCAAAAGATATTTTTCCGTCTCATCATTTTATGGGACTTTGTGTGGCGGTGGTGGAAGGTCTCTCCCTTGGCGTCATGTGTAAGTTTCTGGTGTTCCGTCCAAGGTGGCTTTCTTTGTGTAGACGGCAACTTTTGGTAGGATTTTGACTGTTAATAATCTAATTCGTCGGCATCATATTTTGGTGAATTGGTGCTGCATGTATTGTGCGGATGCAGAAATAATAGATTATTTGCTTATTCACTGTCCAGTTGCTTTTCGGCTATAAGTGCTTGTTTTTTCTTTGTTTGGAGTGGTGTGGGTTAAGCCAAAGCAGGTCATGGATGTGCTTCGTTGTTAGGGGGGTGGTCAAGTTGGGAAGAGACAGCAGAGAGCCTAGGTATTAGCTCCTTTGTGTTTGATGTAGTCACTTTGGTTGGAGCAAAATCGTCAGGTTTTTCAGGGTAGTGCTCAGTCGATTGCTCAGTTACAGTCTTGGTTTTGTGGTATTTTGTATAGTTGGGTGTCAGGAAGAGTGGATCCTAATTTATTTGCTATTTTATGTTTTAGTTGGTTAAGTCCCTATTCGAGGGGTTGATTTTGTATTCTTTTAGCATCTCCTTGATGCTTTCTTAATAAATCTTTATTTATCAAAAAATAATGACACTTGTAAAAATGGAGCCTCTTCCACATTTATCATGCTCTCATGGTCCACATTTATCATGCTCTCAACATTGTTCTTTTTATTTTAGGTCAATTATACGAACCTCCCCTAAAGTTTGAAGAAAATACAATAAGTCCCATAGTGTTGGAATAATTACATCAACCTCCCTTTTAGTAAGGTTAGAGAAACCGAAACTAATGCAAATGGTGTAAAGACAAAAAGATAAACAAGGTAAAATACATATTTCAATGTAAAAGAGATGATATCATATTTTCAGTTCACCCAAAAAATTTTATTTTTTCATTCATATGACTAATAATTTCTGATGAGAAAATGCTAATTATTATGTGAATTAAAACCTTATGTCAAACTTGTGGGACTTATTATATCTTCTCCAAATCTCAGGGGAAGTCGGTGTAATTTACCCTCTTCCTTTTATGCACTTTATGTGGTTGCACAATTCTAGGAAACCTTTATGGTCTTTTGTGCTTTCATTCTGAAAAATTGGTATCAAAACTTCATGGTAGGAATGCAAGATGTTTGATGAACTGCTCATTTGAAATTTGACTCATTTGCTCAAACATTCTAGTTCCTACTTAAGTACATTACGTTAATTGGTTAATGACTTATTATAGAAATTGTAATGAAAGATTGACATTTTGCCCAAGGTGAAAAAACTGACATCACAATTAATATCCACCATTTGGCAGGAAGCACCTCGTCACTGCTTAATAGTTATGGTTGGAGTTGGGCAAGGGAACTTGAATTACTATCCAGTTTGTGTTAGTGGTCAGCACACAAGCAGATACCAAAAAGGATTTGACTTCATAAGCTGTTGAATCGAGAGTGAGGTAAATACTCTTGAAGCATATTCACATGAAATAATTATTGCATTACTTTCACCTTATTGGAGGTGACAGATTGGCATGACTTTGGGATTGCTTACAATCAAGCATATAGTTATTGTCTTTGAGTAGTGGAAAAAGCCAACCATGGTTCTTTCCTATTCAAAATCATTTTAAGGACCGTCCAACGTATGGCCTTTTGCTACCCCATATATAAGAAAGGAAATATATTGTTGTCTAATGAGAGAACGGTAACCATATAATTCTTTAGGTAGCAAAGCAAACTTGAGGGAGAAGCCTCCTCCAAAGTACTCTCCTATTTTGGTATGGCAACTTAAGGAGAAATTTCAAAGCTCTCTATTTATTATCTATACATGTTGATCAAATGAAGCCTACTTTGAATCAATTAAGTTGATAGAGTCGAATGGAGAAGAATGACTCATATAGCCGACCCTATTTGATGGGACTTAAGGCTTGGTTTGGTACACGTTGATCAAATACATGACCACAGAAGTAAATGTAGATTGAAGAAAGCAAGATGCATTGTAGTGATGGGTAGGGATTCTTTTTTGGGTTGTGTGAGAGAAATATAGGTGGAAATCGCCGGATTATCGCAGCGCCTTTAAAACTCTCTCATGATTCATTCGTAATCTTCAAGTTTTGTAATGGATTACTCTCTTAGATAGGCCTCTCTCTAGCTGAACCAACAAGACTCATGTTTCTTAGTTTGTTGTTTGATCTTTTTATTTTTTCCCCCATTCCTTAATTGCACTACATATTCACTCCCAGCGAAGTAATTAAAATACAGTCTCACTCATCAATCATCACATACAGCAGACATTCCACAAAACTCAGTAGATAAGAGGGTCACTCCACAGTGAGATCTCAAATTCGATTAATTGAGGATTATCGTGAATCCTAAATTATTCCAAATTTTCTAAAAACAAAAATCCAGTGAGAAAACTAGCAGACGCGATCGCATAGAACAATAACATCAATACCACCCAACCATTTGCACACCAAAATCAAACAATCACACTATAAAACCAAAAGGAGAAAATCGATAAACATCCATAAAAATTAGGGTTTTTTTTACAAGAAGACCATGAATTCACTGTAAAATACACCAACATATATAAAATTCACAACACATGGAAAAAAACACGAATCAAGATCAGAAACGACGCACCTAATAATATTACAGAGAGTGCAAGTACTTTCTCACGAACTACCGTTTGCTATCGTAATCAACAACCTCCGATTCAGTAACCGATCTCGAGTGCTGAACTATGGCACGCCCAATCGAGTTGATCCACTCTTCCTTGTCCTTCTCAGAATCGGCGATGAAGTACATGGTGAAGCGATCGGTGGAGAGCTCGAAGGCGAAGGGCTTGTTGAGGACGTCCTCGGCGCCCTTGACGGTGAGGCAGGTGGCGACGGAGATGACGCCGCGGGGGAGGGAGGCGCGTGTGACGGAGGAGTCCTTGAACCAGAGGAGCTTGCCTTGTTTGAGGACGAACCAGCGGCGACGCCAGGTCTTGATGTAGTCGCCTTGTTTGGTGAGCCAACCGGTGCGCTCGGGGTTGGACCAGTAGTCGATTCCTTCGTAGTCTTCGGGGTTTGGGTTCGCACCCGTCGCAGCTCGCCATAGACTCTCCATTTGGTACAATTCACGAGGTGTTTTGGGAGCGTGAACAACTGTGAATCGTAAACCGACTATGAACTAGTGCAAAGATGTGTAATGTACGCAATATAGTGGGCGCCCACATAGGTTAAAACAGTGGTCCTCCGAGGTTTGGTTTGGAATATCAGGAGAGGAGAGAGAATATAAGTCCATTCGAGTTTCCATTTTTCGAGTTACAAATTATTTTTGTCCCAAAAAAAATAAAAAATAAGAAAAAGAAATGTGTTTGGTTTTAATTTTTTAAATTTAATTTTTTAAAAATTATATTTTTTATTTTTCATATTTTTTTGTTTTTAGTGAATATTTTGTTAATTTTTGTATTTTTTTTTTTTTGATACATCTTACTTAAATATATCTAAATAGTAAAATATTTATGAAAAAATATTTTAAAAAATTAATAAATACATAAAAATATGATAAATGTATTAAATTTTGTGAGATTGATCAATAAGTCCTATATTTTGGACTTGTAATCCATATAATCTCTTTTTTTTTTCTGATCCATTTAGTCATTTTGGATGTGTAATGACTCATTTGTCCACTATATTGGAGTGTCACATTTAAAAAAAGTGCACTGAAGAGTTTTTTAGTGTCATATCATACCCGTCACATTTGAGAAAAGTACACTAAAGATATTTTAATTTTTTTAGTGCCACATCATACCGGCCACGTTGGAGTGTCACATGTCACGTTTGGAATAGTACACTAAGGTGTTTTTAATTTTTTTTTAAAGTGTTACATCATACTCGCGATGTTATCACATTAGGAAAAAGTACACTAAACAGTTTTTATTGTTTTTAAAGTAAAAGTTTTTGAGTGTTACATTATACACGCCACGTTGTCACATTTAAAAAAAGTACACTAACAAGTTTTTAATTTTTTTGGAGTGTCACATCATTAAGTGTCATATTAATACTTGTCACATTAGAGTATCACATCATACATGTTACATTAATAAAAAGGTATAACTGTTTACCAAAACACTACCAAAATCAAAAATAGAACCACACAGAAAGAAACTCTTTACTAATAGGACTTAACAGATCAATAGAAAAAAATTGTGACTACTTGGAGTATTTGTTTATGAGATAATATTTATTGGTAAATCTCCCTTTAATGTTTGCATTTTTTTTTATATATTTTTTGGTATTTAGTGTATTTTTTAAGGATTTTTTTCATACATATTATACTTTTAAGTAAATTACAAATACGCCCCCTGAGATTTGCTTACAATACAGATTGCTCTATGTGATTTGAAAAATTTTAAATACCCTTTCATTAGAATTTTTTATTTAACAGAATTAACTAAAAAAATAAAATCCATAATTACTCTCCTACACAATAATAAAATTACCTAAATTATTAATTGAAACAAATTTTTAACATCATTAAAAACTGTTAATTGACTTGATAATTTATTAATAAAATGGGCGATTTGTTATGAAATTAGAAACCGTAGGGGTGGAATGTAATTTTCAAAATCACATGGAGCAATTTGTATTTTAATCAAATTTCAGGAGGTGTATTTGTAATTTATCCTTGAAAATATTAAAATATAGAAAATAAAAAAATAAAATTTTTTGAAAATTGTTTTTTGAAAATCAGAGCTAAACAAGCTTGCTATTTAAGGTGATTTTTAAAAATTATTACAATAAAAATATTTATAATTTTAATCTATAATATTTATCATTTTTTTTTTTTAAATAATTTTTCTCACTATCACTTACCTCATAAAAAAATAAAAGATAAATTACACTACCACCTCTCCTGAAATTTATTCTGGCTTAACTTTTTAAAAAATTACATTTCTCTTCCTGAGATTTAAAGTGACATTACAAATTATGTGACACCTTAAGTGTTTAATTAAATACTACATAAATATTTATAATTATGTATAAATATAGTTATGATTGTATATGATAATATATTATTAAATAAATAAATATAAATCTAATTTGGCATTGGATTATTAAATATGGGATTAATTAAGAATTATTATTTAAGGCCAAATTAATATAAATATAAAATTATAATACTAATTGAATCAAATTAGAGTTAACGATAATAAATAAATAAATATAATATAATAGTAACAAATCTCATAATAAGAAATCTAATAATAATAATAACAAATCTAGTGAGAATAAAAGTGTGTGTGCTGGACGAATGAAACCACGACCACCTGGGCTGTCTACGATTAAGAAGGGTGATTCAGCAATTCAGACCATTAATACTATCCCCAGGTTGTGTATATAAAGCGATGGGCGGGGGTGTTAAGTGAATAGGATGAAGAAAAAAAAAAAAAAAAAAAAAAAAGCAAAGGAACAGCCGTGAGAAGGTAGTAAAAATAAAAAGGAAATAGTAAGACTCAATATTAAGGTGAGTTATATTATATCTTAAGTCACTATAATATATTTTATGTATGTTTTGATTTACCATAATTTATTTTATACAAGTTATGTTTTGTAAATTATATTAATATTTCAATTACTTGGATTAATTTCTGAACTCTATTTGTTTAAAATGAAACCTATGGATATATTTGTTTAAATTTTAAAAAATATTTGACTATGACCTTATAAACAATTATGTTTTGTAAGTACCACCACGGGAGTCCCATGCCTTAGGGGACTTAAATAACCATTGGCCTCTGTTTGGCCACTTTGTGGTCCTCTGTTTGTCATGGATCCATTGACCTCTATTCTGACTGTCACTTCTGTGACCTCTGTTTTGTTCTATTCTGTACCGTGGTTATGGTTATTTATTTACATAATTTCCGTATTTCAGTTTCTGCCACTTTGAATAATTTGTTTATGAAAATTAAGTTGTGTAAATGTTTCAGCTTAACTAACTATCCCTGGTTATTTTGCATTCCCTATACTCTTGGCATAATATTTTTCACTCAGCTATGTGCTTATAGCTGTTACGCTTTCAGGTGACGAGATGTAAAGGAGACTCACAACCTCACGTAGTGGAACCCGCACAAGAATTTGATGTTGAACCATTATTTTGTTTTTCTTTTATTTATTTTATTTTTGCTCCCTTTTGTTTTTACTCAGAGCCGGTCAATGAAAAATAAAATAATAAAAGCCCTATAAATGTATTTTCTCTTATTAAAATTGTAAAATGAAGTAAATTTTCTGTTTAATTATTTTTATTTCCTTTTGCCTCCGCCTGCGCCATTTAATTTGCCACGATCAGAATAAAGTAGTGAGTTACGATTCTAGCCCTAAGCCCCTATGGTTGGGTCGTGACAAATGTGGTACCAGAGCAATGGTTCGTTCAAAAAAAAAACCTATTTAATTTGATCAAAAAGATCAAAAAATCATAAATAGAACTATAAATAAAACTATATAGTTAGATACATATAATAAAATAAAATGTCTACATAATAAAATAAATATTTACCTGCGACATTAGTCCTTTTATATAAAATCTCACATTTATTCTGGTGATGTAGAAATGTCCAAGATTAACCTTGATGAGGCATTTTTGGGATGAGCTTGGGGCCATTAATTTGGATAATATTTTAGCAGAGCACCCCGCCTCCGCCTCACCTGAAGGATGGGGAGATTTAGAGGATATAATTAGAAGACTGTATCCAGGCCTTGCCGAATTGATAGGTCGGCCAATCTATATACAGACTGATTCCACTGATGTCCCATACTTACTATGGAGGCAGAGCCGCGCCCATACGCGGGAACGCTTTCTCGGACCCACTCGTGTCCTCGGCATTGCTCCGGGATATGACCGTCCGCACTACATCGTAGGCCCTTTACTCCTAGATTTTATGGCAAGAAAGGGAAACGTGTACCCCGAGGACTATATTTTTACCACTATCCCGAACCCGCTGGAGATTATTAATATTCAAAATGTTGACTTTAGTAATGACTTGTCATATATCGAGACACCTGGCTGGATTGTTCATTAAGCATTCCATTTTCACAGTCTAGGCAGTGTGGATGTGTTTCGGTGTGGTTCGGTTAGGATGGGAATTTGAGCTTTTTATGTAACACTACTTCCCGTAGTTGTTTGGCCCGTTTGACCCACCACTCTAGATTTGATTAAAAAAACCCTTTTTGTGCGCTAACCATGATGTACTCTAATCCTTATTTTTATTTTTTTGTTTTTGTTGTACCACAAGAATGAGACACTAACATATTTTGACTTTTGAAACAATGATGTAATATTTATTGTAAAAATAGTAAAGTTGGTATTATATATATATATATATTGCTATACATGCTTATATATATATATATGTTGCGTTATGGAGGTAATGCCTCGTTTATTATCTTGTAGAATGGCCAATAATGGTAACGGAAGCAAGTCATCAGTCAGTGGCACTGAATCGATGGAAAGAATCATGGAAATAGCGGTTACTAACTTTTTGCAAGCCTTGCAGACTAACATCAACAATGGAATGCCGGAATAGCGAGAAGAGTCGGTTACCATAAAACAGTTCCAGGATCTGAAACCCACCACATTTACCGGTGGTCCAGACCCAATGGTAGCGGACGCTTAGGTTAAAAACATGGAAAAGATTTTTCACGCTTTACCCTGCACTGAAAGACAAAAGGTAACTTTCGCCACTTTCACTTTCAAAGATAATGCGTAGGAATGGTGGCTTCTCATCCTAGAGAAAGAAGAAATCGTGACTTGGGCAGGATTCTTGAAAGTATTCTATGCAAAATACTTCCCAGATTCGTTGCGGGAACAAAAGGCGTCGAAATTCATACATCTAAAACAAGGAATCATGATGGTGGCTGAATACAAGAGCAAGTTCACACAACTTGCTTGGTTTGTGACTTATGTCATCCCCACTGAAGCTCGAAAGGCAAGAAAATTTGAAACAGGATTGGATATTGAAATCAAAGATAGGCTTGAGGCTTTGAAACTACCAACCTATGCGGAAGTGGTAGACCGGGCGTACATTGTAGAAAAAAGGATTAAAGCCTCGCGTTTTGGGGAACCAAGTCAAAAGAAGCGATTTTAGGAAAGAGCTAACAGAAGACTCGGTGTTGCGCCTCCCAAAAAGGTTAATACAGGCACAACCAGTTTAGGCAATCAAGGTCCTACCAACCCCCGAGGTGGCACTATTCCAACTTGTCCTAATTATGAGAAGGCTCATTAGAGACAATGCCATCGAGACACGGGAGCATGCTTTAAATGCGGTCAAGTTGGCCACTTGCTGAGGGATTGTCCAAAGCTGACCAATCCTACAGCCAACCCCTCTGGCCTAGTCAGAAAACCCGCAAGACCTGGAGGAGAGAGAAAGGACCAAAAAGGCCAAGGAAAGGCTTTCGCCTTGGTATCTAGAAAACCAAATGTTACCGAAAACGTTGTGTCAAGTATACTTTCTGTCTATGGTCGTTTAGCTCACGTCCTCATTGACTCTAGGTCAACTCATTCTTTTGTTGCACCACACTTTGCTGCTAAGTTGGCATTAACACCTGAACACTTAGGATATGTCTTGTCTGTGTCTTTTCCTTCTGGTAATTCCGCCCTTAGTACTGATGTATACAAATCTTGTGCTATATCTCTAAAAGGCAAAATCTTATATGTAGACTTGATTCCCCTCCGCATTGGGAACTCTGATGTGATCTTAGGTATGGATTGGCTAGCTGCCAACCACGCCTCTATTGATTGTAAAGCTAAAAAGGTCTCCCTCAGGTTACCAAACTAACTCAAGCTTGTCTTTGATGGAACTGGAGTTTCCAACCCTCCCTGTATTATATCCTCCATGATAGCCCAACGACTCCTAAGGAAGGGTTGTTGTAGTTATATTTGTTATATGATCGATACAGAAAAAGATGCTCTCACCATTGATGCAATCCCCATAGTATGAGAATTCCCAGATGTTTTTCCTGAAGATCTACCTGGTACCCTAATTGACCGGGAAATCGAATTCACCATTGACACTCAACCTGGTACCCAACCAATATCAAAAGCCCCTTATCGCATGTCAATGACGGAATTAAAAGAACTGAAGACTCAACTCCAGGAACTCCTGGACAAAGGTTTCATTCGACCTAGTACCTTACCTTGGGGAGCTCCAGTATTGTTCGTGAAAAAAAAGGATGGCACGATGAGATTATGCATCAATTACCGGGAGCTGAACAAAGTCACCATCAAGAATCGGTACCCTCTGCCACGAATCGATGACTTGTTTGATTAACTTCAAGGCGCCCAAATATTCTCAAAAATTGACTTGTAATTTGGCTATCACCAACTAAAAGTCAAAACGGAAAGCATCGAAAAGACTGTCTTCAGAACCCGTTACGGGCACTACGAGTTTCTTGTCATGCCTTTTGGCGTCACAAATGCTCCAGCAACCTTCATGGACCTCATGGACCGAGTGTTCAAATCCTATCTTGATGAGTTCGTCATCGTCTTCATGGACAACATCCTCATATACTCCAAGTCACTGGGAGACCATGAGAAGCACTTGCAAATGGTTCTACAAACACTACATGATCACAAACTTTATGCCAAGTTGAAGAAATGCGAATTTTGGATCACTAGTGTACACTTTCTCAATCATGTCATTAACAAAAAATGGCATCTCAGTTGACCCCCAAAAAGTTACAGCAATCGTGGACTGGCCACGACCTACTAATGTGTTAGAAATTCGAAGTTTCTTGGGTCTAGCTGGTTATTATCGACGCTTCGTGCAAGATTTCTCAAAAATAGGATCACCCTTAACCTAGCTAACTCAGAAGAACACACCCTTTGAATGGACTGACAAACATGAGCGTTGCTTTCAAGAATTAAAAAGTCGACTTGTGTCAGTTTCTATACTAGCACTCCCTACAGGAGCAGATAGATTCTTAATTTATAGTGATGCCTCATACAATGGTTTGGGTTGTGCTCTTATGCAAAATGGAAAAGTCATTACTTATGCCTCACGCCAACTAAAGACTCATGAGAAGAACTACCCAACACATGATCTGGAATTGGCTGCGGTGATCTTTGCCCTCAAAATCTAGCGTCATTATCTTTACGGTGCAACTTGCGAAATTTTCACTGATCACAAGAGTCTTAAATATCTGTTCACGCAGAAAGAACTGAATATGAGGCAACGATGGTGGCTAGGATTTATGAAAGACTATGATGTAGAGATCCATCACCATTCAGGCAAAGCTAACATGGTAGCAGAGGCATTGAGCTGAAAAATGACCAGAAGTTTGGCATGTACTCTCGTTTCCCGCAAGATCAATGGACTGCTCACCAACATAACCATGGAACCTACATTGATTGAAGAAATTAAAGCGCGCCAATGGGAAGATAAGCTTTTGAAGAAAAAATACGAGGAGCAAAGGAGTACGCCTGATCCTGATTTCACTATAAGCAATGGGATACTAAAATTTTGGAATCGAATTTGTGTACCCGACATTCCGGAACTCAAGAAGAAGATATTGGTGGAAGATCATAGCTCGAGGTTTGCAGTCCACCCTGGCAACACAAAGATGTACCATGATCTAAAAGAACATTATTGGTGGACATGAATGAAAAGAGACATAGCAAGCCATGTCTCCCAATGTCTGCATTATCAGTGTGTTAAAGCAGAACATCAGACACCTGCGGGAATGCTGTAACCACTCCCTATTCCTAAGTGGAAATTGGAGCACATTACTATGGACTTCATGGTCGAGCCACCACAGTCATTTTCAAAAAATGATGTAATATGGGTTATAGTAGACCGATTGACAAAGCCAACGCATTTTCTGCCAATCAAAATCATGTACTCCCTTACTAAGTTTGCCACCTTATACATCAAGGAAATTAATCGTTTGCATGGTACCTCAGTTTCAATCGTGTCTGACCGAGACCCTCACTTCGTGTCTCACTTCTAGAACAAATTGCAAGAAGCTTTGGAAACCACACTGAAGTTTGGCAAGACTTATCACCCGTAAACTGATGGGCAATCTGAAAGAACAATCCAGACGTTGGAAGACATGTTACGTATATGCATGTTGGACCTCAAAGGTAACTGGGATGAGCACCTACCTTTAGTAGAATTCGGCTATAACAATCACTATCAAGCAAGCATTGGAATGGCACTATACGAAGCTTTGTATGGCAGGAGATGTTGATCACCTCAATGCTGGACGGAAGTCGGGGACAGGAAACTATTAGGCCCCAAGATCGTACAAATTACAAGTGATAAAATCCAACTTATCCAGCAGCGAATTTACGCTGCCCAGAGCCGCTAGAAAAGTTATGCAGATACACGGAGACGGGACTTAGAATTTCAAGTAGAGGACCATGTGTGTTACGACCCAAACCTGCCCCCATGGGTTTAGCACTGTAACCGGCCAATAATCCGAGATTACCGAAGGCCTGCTTAACAGTAAAGCAGTAATACAGAGTACAGGGGCTGGCGGAAGCCAAAACAGTAAATAGGAGATGTCCAATGAGCTGTGACATTCTGTATGCAAAAAGACTTTTCATACATATACACATAAACAGTACATATACATTCATATACAATCATCCAGGACAGAGACCTAATCCCTATTAGAATAGTACAGTACAATTGTCATTCAGTCTATACAGTATTACAAAACGGAGACAAAAAGGGCAACTAAAACACCCCAAACAGCCTTGGTTCAGTCAGGCTTGGGACCTCGCAGTGAGGCACAACAGTTGGCTTGACAAAACGAGAGCTAACCCGATGCTCCTAGCATCGATCCGGTGCCTGTATACCTACATATATATATGAGTGGTGAGCTAAAACCCAGTGAATAACATATGCGTAAAGAGATTAAGAATGAATGTCCTTTCAGTATTGAAAACAGTCATTTATCAGTATAACAGTTATTCGATCATAGCTTATCAGTATAACAGTTATTCGATCATAGCAATCATAAGTGGTACATCCAATAGCAAACAGTACAGTAGGTCTTAACCGACCGAACAGTCAGTTGATGGCCATCATATCAGTAAACAGTAGTGGTTCCAACATGGGAACCGACAAAGATCTCTGTGACAGTAGCAGTACAGTACAGTAACAGTCAATTGCTATGGATGCCACAAATAGAGTTCGCAAATAGGACAAGCATTCATTTAGTAAATAGTGTTATTTCATAAAGCAGTTCAGTCATTCGTTCAGAAAGTAATCTCAATTGAACATATCTTTACAACATTGTTACTCACAGAGCACTGGGCTATAAGCAGCTAGAGCGTCCTCGGATGCCAACCCTACACAATTACAGAACGAACACACGCTAAGCTACACAATTGGGAAAATATAACTTAATCCCTAATTTGCCTCGGTGTGGTTCTACATCAATATCCTCCTTAAGATGCCTTAAACATGCCCTAGGAATGCCTAGGATGGAAAGAGGATGCAAAGATATACTCATAAACACTTTTCAAAAATTTTAGAAAACAGGGATCTCGCTCGAGCGTGGCTTTCTACGCTCGAGCGGACATGCAGACAAAGGAGCTTTGCTCAAGCGTGACTTCCGTCGCTCGAGCAGACTGCAAGCTACAGTAAAAATACTGGACGCTCAAAATTCACGCTCGACGGGCGCTCGACCCCCGCTCGAGCGTGAGACACAAGTCCTCGCTCGAGCGTGAACTCTTTCGCTCGAGCGGACTGTAAACTTATGCAAAGTACTAGATACACGCATTTCACACTCAAGCGTCACTTTTCTTGCTCGAGCGGACGGCATGATCTCAGATTGTATGCTCGAGCATGGGTCCAAAATTTGGAAATTCCAGATTTGAACCTCAAGCTCAAAATCAACTTTAAATGCATCAAATTCGATCCTTTTGGGCCAATTTTCTGGAAAACACTTGTAAACTCGTAGTATAACATGATTCAAAGCTCAATTTGTAAAATCAAGGCCCAAAGGTGAGTCAATTAAACACCATTTTCAAATAAACTTCAAGAATATACTTTAAATGTAACATGCATGTATTTAATTGAAATCAAAGCTTCAATTACAAGCTCAAATGCAAGTTTAAGCTCAAAATCATGGTGAATTCATGGACTATAACCACAATGTGGACTTGCATGCAAGAATCTCATGGAAAACAACCTTAAATTTGAAGATGTGTACATGCATGCATGATTTAGCTCTAAATTCAACAATCTAAACCAAAACTTGACTTCAATCTCTAAACTTCCATGAACCATGCAACATAAGACTAGAATTCATAAACAAGAGGGTAATTATCCTACCTTAGGTTTAGAATTCAAGATGTGGAAGCTCAATTTGCAAAGAATTCTTCAATTTTCCTAAGCCTCCAAGCTAATTTTGTTGAAGTTACTTCCTTCTCTCTAATTCTCTCTTCCTAGTCGGTTTTGTCAAGGAAATGGGCTGAAGAAATGTTGTATCAACATGTATAAAGTGGAGAGGGGTTGCCTAGATAAGTCCACTAGGTGGCAAATGTGAAAATAAGTCCAACTCTCATAATTTATCAATATTTAATCTAATTTAATCATACCAAAACACATTTGAATTAAACTTATCATAAAATCACATAAATTTCAATTAGCATGAAACATTAATTAATTTCATATTCGGCCGCCGATAAGGCCTTCAATTTGCAGTTTCAAACACAAAACATGAACAAATAATTTAGCAGTCAAACAGATAGACATAAAATTAAACTAATACACTCAATCAATCCATTCAGAATTTTAGTTAATCAGTCAATTAACATGCTTAATCATAGATTAGCTCTAATCAGTGGTATCATCAGTAAACAGTTGTGAGGGTTGTCACAGTCTCCCCTCCTTACAAAGAGTTTGGTTCTCCAAACTCGAATTACCTTCATTTTGGAAGAAAACAGGATTCAGTGGGAACAGTTCAGGATATCTCTTCATCATATCATCTTCCCTCTCCCAAGTGGCATACACGCCACCATGGTTTTGCCAGTCAACTTTCACTAACGGAATCTCTTTATTCCTTAACTTCTTGATCTGTCTGTACACAATCTGAATGGGCCGTTCTTCGTAAGTGTAGTCATCACTTAACATTACACGGGTAGGCTCAATCACATGGAAAGGATCCCGGAGGTAATCCCTCAACATCGAAATATGGAACACGTTATGCATATGCTCCATTTCAGGAAGAAGCGCTACTTGATACGCCACCGGATTGATTTTCTCAATAATCTCATACGGTCCGACATATCTCGGCGCTAACTTGCCTTTAACCCCAAAACGGGTCTGCCCTTTCATCGGTGTCACTTTAACAAAAACATGATCACCTATTTCATATTCTCTGTCTCGCCTTCGGACATCTGCATAACTTTTCTGTCGGCTTTGTGCAGTTTTCAGTCTCTGTTGAATCAGTTTCACTTTTTCAGTAGTCTCATGTACAATTTCGGGCCCAAGCAAAGGCCCATCTCCAACTTCTGCCCAGCAAATCGGAGATCGACATTTCTGCCATACAAAGCCTCGAAAGGGGCCATACCAATACTCGAATGGAAGCTGTTGTTGTAGGCGAATTCAACTAACGGTAAATGGCTTTCCCAATTTCCTTGGAAATCAAGAACACACATTCTCAGTAAATCCTCCAGAGTCTGGATGGTTTTTTCTGACTGGCCATCTGTTTGAGGATGGAAGGCACTACTCAATCTCAGTTCAGTACCCAATGTTGTCTGTAGGCTTTGCCAAAATCTCGATGTAAACTTCGAGTCCCTATCAGAAACAATGGACACAGGCACTCCATGCAATCTAATAATCTCCTCAATATAGATTACAGCCAACTTGTCCGCATTATAAATTGTTTTGACAGGTAAGAAATGAGCAGATTTAGTCAGTCTATCAACAATAACCCAAATTGAATCCATACCTTTACTGGAGCGAGGTAAACCAACAATAAAATCCATGGTGATATGTTCTCATTTCCACTCCGGTATCGGTAAAGGTTGCAGTAAGCCTGCAGGTCGTTGATGTTTGGCTTTAACTTGTTAGCAATGAAGACATTTCGACACAAAATCAACAATTTCTTTCTTCATCCCCGGCCACCAAAAATTCAGTTTCAAGTCTTGATACATTTTCGTATTTCCTGGATGGATAGACAATTTCGAATTGTGGCCTTCTTGCAAAATTCTTCTTTTCAGTTCAGAATCACTCGGTACACATAATCTTCCTTGGAATTTCAACACATTATTCTCAAATTTGAAATCCAGCCTCGGTTTGGATTCCCGTTCTTCGATGATCTTCTTCAAGAAGTCATCATGTTGCTGTTTCCCCTTAATCTCTTCAATCAGCGCCGGTTGAGCAGAAATAGCAACTATTGCTCTACCTTGTTCACGCAAAACAATCTCAATTTCAAGTCTTTCAAAGTCACATAGCAATTCTTTCTGCCCGGTGAGTAAACAGGCTAAATTTCCAATCGATTTCTGACTCAGTGCATCGACAACGGTGTTAGCTTTTCCTGGATGGTACAGAATTTGCAAGTCATAGTCTTTTATCAGTTCTAACCATCTCCGCTGTCTCATGTTCAGTTCTTTTTGTGTGAAGAAGGATTTCAAACTCTTGTGGTCTGTATACACCTCACATGTTGCCCCATAAAGGTAGTGACGCCAAATTTTCAGTGCAAACACTACTGCAGCAAGTTCTAAATCATGGGTCGGGTAGTTCTTTTCATGTGGTCTCAATTGTCGAGAAGCATACGCAATCACTTTACCATTCTGCATTAAAACACATCCCAAACCCTTATAAGAAGCATCACTGTATACAGTATAACCATCCGTACCTGAGGGTAAGGTGAGAATCGGTGCAGTCACCAGTCGAGTTTTCAACTCCTGAAAAGCTGATTCCCTCTGATCGGTCCAGTCAAATGATATCCCCTTCTGAGTCAGCTGTGTCAGTGATAGGGAAATTTTGAAGAAATCTTTGACAAACCTTCTGTAATACCCGGCTAAGCCTAGAAAACTTCGGACTTCGGTAACATTTGTCGGTCTAGGCCAATTCACTACTGCTTCAATTTTCTGTGGATCAACTGAAATTCTATCCTTACTGATCACATGCCCCAAAAACATAACATTGTCAAGCCAAAATTCACATTTAGTTAGTTTAGCATACAGTTTCTGTTCTCTTAGGGTCTGTAGGGCAATTCTCAAATGATGTTCATGTTCCTCAGTGCTTTTGGAATAAATTAAAATGTCATCTATGAATACAACAATAAAGTCATCAAGGAATGGTTTAAAAATTCGGTTCATAAGGTCCATAAATGCAGCAGGTGCATTGGTAACTCCGAAAGGCATAACTAAGAATTCATAATGTCCATACCTCGTTCGAAATGCAGTCTTTTCAATGTCCCCTGTCTTAACTTTCAACTGGTGGTATCCAGATCTAAGGTCAATTTTGGAGAACACTTGGGCACCCTGTAACTGGCCAAATAAATCATCAATGCGAGACAATGGATATTTATTTTTCACTGTCACCTTGTTCAGTTCACGGTAGTCAATGTAGAGTCTCAGTGAGCCGTCTTTCTTTTTCACAAATAAGACTAGCGCGCCCCACGATGAAGTACTGGGCCTGATGAACTTCTTATCTAACAATTCTTGCAGCTGAATTTTCAATTCTTTCAGTTCAGTAGGTGCCATTCTGTACAGAGCTTTAGATACTGGCTATGTACCCGGAATCACATCAATGGTGAACTCAATCTCCCTATCAATCAAATCCCCTGGCAAATCATCTGGAAAAACATCTGGGAATTCTCTGACTATAGGAATACTATTCACATCAGTCTTATCATCAGTAGGTACAGTCAATACAGAACATAGATACCCATTACACCCCTTTCTAATCAGTTTAAAAGCTTTCATGGATGAAATCAAATATGGGGGAGGTACTACTCCAACTAAGTTAAAAACAAATTCAGGTAAACCAGGTGGACGGAAAACAACTTGTTTTGTTACACAGTCTATAGTAGCATGATATTTCGTTAACCAGTCCATCCCCAATATCACATCAAAATGATCAATATTCAATGGCAGTAAATCAATATACAAATGTGCATCTCCAACAATAATCTCACATGCAGGGTACATATAAGCACAAGTCATGGATCCTCAACAGGTGAAGATACAACTAACAGATAGTTCATAGGTTCCAGTGGTCTATTTAATTTTTGCGAAAAAGCATGCGATACATATGAATGTGTAGACCCCGAATTAATCAAAACATATGTATTTTGAGCACAAATTGAGAGTATACCTGACACAACGGTCTCGGTATTCTGTACATCTCTCGGTACGAGTGCAAACACTCAGCCTTGCCTCATAGGCTCTTTTCCAGTGGCTTTAGGGTTGGGTTTTGGTGCAGCAGTTGATGCTGCGGTGCTGGCTGCAGCTTTACTATTGCCCGGAGGAGTAGAAGGGCAATCTTTAACCATGTGGCCCACCTTGCCACACCTGTAACAAGCACCTGAAATTTTATAACAAACCCCTTTATGTTTCTTACCACATTCAAAACAGGGCGGTATAGAACTATTTCCCTGGCTGGAACTGGTTGTTGACCCCGTATTTTGCTTTTTATTCAAGGGGCTGTTCCAGCCTTTCTTAAATTTAAAACCCCGTCTCTTACCACGCCACTCAGTTCCCGGTGTTTCAGTCTATTTCAATGCTTCAATGTTTGACTCAGCCATTATTGCTCGGTCAAGAACATCCACGTACCTCAGTAATTTCAGAACATTGACTCTGTCGAGTATTTCAACATTAAGGCCGCCTTCAAACTTCCTGGCCTTTTTGTAATCAGTATCAACCATGTGCGGTGCATATCTGGCGAGTTCAGTAAACTTGGACTCATACTCAGCCACGGACATGGTACCTTGTCTCAACTGCTCAAACTCGGTTACCTTACGGTCTCTGACACACTGTGGGAAGTATTTCCCAAAGAAGGCTCCCTTAAATTGAGCCCAATTCATAGCAGTATTGGTGTCGCGGACTAACATCTACCACCTTCTAGCCTCTTCTTGTAAGGTGAAGGTAGCCAGTAGCACTTTGTGTGCTTCAGAACACGGAAACACTTCAAATAATTTTTCTATTTCTAGCATCCATGCTTCGGCCTTCAATGGTTCAAGGCCTCCCTGAAATGATGGCGGTTTCATCTTACTGAACTTCTACGTTAGAGCAATTATATCCTCATTCACATTTGGTTCCGGCTGTACCGGAGGAGGTGGGGGCTGTTGGTTCTGTTGTTGTTGTTGTCTTAGGGCCTCAGTCAACATTTCAACTATTCTTTCTAATCTCGCCATTCTGGCGTCAGATGATTCAGTTTCATCAGTAGTCCTTACATTGTCCATTTCACTATATGCAACACAGTAATAATAAACATAGGAAGTTGCATACTTTAAACGTATTAACACATTAGAACATATATTCATGTCATGGCCACACACACTTTTCAATGCTCATGCAATGCCCTATTACTTCTCTAGGACATCCTATAGCTCACTTGGACACGTGTGTGCGGTATAACTCGTGGTTTAATATCGCTCTGATACCACTCTGTCACGACCTAAACCCGCCTCTATGGGTTTAGCACCGTAACCGGCCAGTAATCCGAGATTACCGAAGGCCTGCTTAACAGTAAAACAGTAATACAGAGTACAGGGGCTGGCGGAAGCCAAAACAGTAAATAGAAGATGTCCAATGAGCTATGACATTCTGTATGCAAAAAGACTTTTCATATATATACACATAAACAGTACATATACATTCATATACAATCATCCAGGACAGGGACTTAATCCTTATTAGAACAGTATAGTACAATTGTCATTCAGTCTATACAGTATTACAAAATAGAGACAAAAAGGGCAACTAAAACACCCCAAACAGCCTTGGTTCGGTCAGGCTTGGGACCTCGCAGTGAGGTACAATGATTGGCTTGACAAAACGAGAGCTAACCCGATGCTCCTAGTATCGATCCGGTGCCTGTACACCTACATATATATATGAGCGGTGAGCTAAAACCCAGTGAATAACATATGTGTAAAGAGGTTAAGAATGAATGTCCTTTCAGTATTGAAAACAGTCATTTATCAGTATAACAGTTATTCGATCATAGCTTATCAGTATAACAGTTATTCGATCATAGCAGTCATAAGTGGTACATCCAATAGCAAACAGTACAGTAGGTCTTAACAGACCGAACAGTCAGTTGATGGCCATCATATCAGTAAACAGTAGTGGTTCCAACATGGGAACCGACAGAGATCTCTGTGACAATAGCAGTACAGTACAGTAACAGTCAATTGCTATGGATGCCACGAATAGAGTTCGCAAATAGGACAAGCATTCATTCAGTAAACAGTGTTATTTCATAAAGCAGTTCAGTCATTCGTTCAAAAAGTAATCTTAATTGAACATATCTTTACAACATTGTTACTCACAGAGCACTGGGCTATAAGCAGCTAGAGCGTCCTCGGATGCCAACCTTACACAGTTACAGAACGAACACACGCTAAGCTACACAGTTGGGAAAGTATAACTTAATCCCTAATTTGCCTCGGTGTGGTTCTACATCAATATCCTCCTTAAGATGCCTTAAACATGCCCTAGGAATGCCTAGCATGGAAAGAGGACGCAAAGATGTACTCATAAACACTTTTCAAAATTTTCAGAAAACAGGGGTCTCGCTCGGGCGTGGCTTTCTACGCTCGAGCGGACATGCAGACAAAGGAGCTCTGCTCGAGCGTGACTTCCGTCGCTCAAGCGGACTGCAAGCTACAGTAAAAATACTGGATGCTCAAAATTCACGCTCGACGGGCGCTCGACCCCTGCTCGAGCGTGAGACACAAGTCCTCGCTCAAGCGTGAACTCTCTCGCTAGAGCGGATTGTAAACTCATGCAAAGTACTGGATACACGCATTTCACGCTCGAGCGTCACTTTTCTCGCTCGAGCGGACGGCATGATCTCAGATTGTACGTTCGAGCGTGGAGTTCCTCACTCGAGCGTGGGTCCAAAATCTGGAAATTCCAGATTTAAACCTCAAGCTCAAAATCAAATTTAAATGCATCAAATTCGATCCTTTTGGGCCAATTTTCTGGAAAACACTTGTAAACTCGTAGTATAACATGATTCAAAGCTCAATTTGTAAAATCAAGGCCCAAAGGTGAGTCAATTAAACACCATTTTCAAATAAACTTCAAGAATATACTTTAAATGTAACATGCATGTATTTAATTGAAATCAAAGCTTCAACTACAAGCTCAAATGCAAGTTTAAGCTCAAAATCATGGTGAATTCATGGACTATAACCACAATGTGGACTTGCATGCAAGAATCTCATGGAAAACAACCTTAAATTTCAAGATATGCACATGCATGCATGATTTAGCTCTAAATTCAACAATCTAAACCAAAACTTGACTTCAATCTCTAAACTTCCATGAACCATGCAACATAAGACTAGAATTCATAAACAAGAGGGTAATTATCCTACCTTAGGTTTAGAATTCAAGATGTTGAAGCTCAATTTGCAAAGAATTCTTCAATTTTCCTAAGCCTCCAAGCCAATTTTGTTGAAGTTACTTCCTTCTCTCTAATTCTCTCTTCCTAGTCGGTTTTGTCAAGGAAATGGGCTGAAGAAATGTTGTATCAACATGTATGAAGTGGAGAGGGGTTGCCTAGATAAGTCCACTAGGTGGCAAATGTGAAAATAAGTCAAACTCTCATAATTTATCAATATTTAATCTAATTTAATCATACCAAAACACATTTGAATTAAACTTATCATAAAATCACATAAATTCCAATTAGCATGAAACATTAATTAATTTCATATTCGGCCGCCGATAAGGCCTTCAATTTACAGTTTCAAACACAAAACATGAACAGATAATTTAGCAGTCAAACAGATAGACACAAAATTAAACTAATACACTCAATCAATCCGTTCAGAATTTTAGTCAATCAGTCAATTAACATGCTTAATCATAGATTAGCTCTAATCAGTGGTATCATCAGTAAACAGTGGTGAGGGTTGTCACAATGTGTTCCTCAAGATCTCACCAACAAGAGGAGTTATCCGATTTGGAAAACAAGGAAAGTTAAACCCACGTTATATTGGGCCATTTGAGATACTGGAAAGGATTGGTCCTATAGTATATCGCCTTGCACTACCACCTGAACTATCCAATGTCCACAATGTGTTTCACGTTTCAATACTTCGACGATATCTTCAAGATCCAGAACATGCTGTTGATCATGAGAACCTGGAAGTTCAAAAGGATCTCTCTTATGAAGAGCAACCAGTGCAGATTCTCGATCGTTGTGATCAAGTTCTCCAAAACAAGACCATACCTGTCATGACCCAAACCCGTCCCTGTGGGTTTAGCGTCGTAACCAGCCAGTAATCCTTGGATTACCAAAGGCCTCAGAACAAAATAACATATAATAGGGGCTGCGGAAGCAAATATACAAATTTACATAGTCCATAGAGCTATGCAGACATACATGAGACATAAATTTTCAAAACAAACTTATATACATATGTATATAAATGTGACGTTAAAAATACATTAGTCTTACGTCACCCAATTACACAGATAGAGTCGATGGGAGCTTAGCCCAAGTATAGATATACAGAACAAACTCATACTAAAGCTTTGGCGTGATCCTCTCAAAAGGAACCTCCTCAGGAGGCACGATAGTTGGCTAACAGAACAGAATCTTAAGCCATCAACTCTAGGCCTGGTCACGTGCCTGCCCACCTACATACATAATATAAATAGTGAGCTGGAGCCCAGTGAATAATAACAGCGTAAAGGGGTTTAATGAATGTTGTCCAAGACAGTTACAGAAAACAGAATTCAGTAGTTATCAGAAATGGATTCATAATCATGTTCAGAAATCATAGTTCATAACAGACACAAATTCATAATCATATTCATAATCAGAATTTGCAGTTAATCATACGTGGTACATTCATTAGCACTAGCAGAAACAGTTGACCCATAAAAGGACGGCCATAAAGGCATACAGTTGACTCACGTGCACGGAGACGATACAGTTGGCTCATGAGATATACAATTGGCTCATAAATGGGACGTATACATAAGGATCCATAACAGTTGGCTCATGAGACGTACAGTTAACCCATAATTTGGACGTAACAGAGCAGATAACAGATGTCATCTGAAGCTAATGATGCCACGAATACTTTTCAGAAATATTAGACATCCATTTATTCATACATAAAATAATATTTCAGAAAACAGATCATCTTATATCATTTAGAAAATACTTATAATTGAACATAGCTTTACAAAGTTATTACTCACAGATAACCGGTGGCTCCAAATAGACGGGTAGAATGGGCAATTCATTTAACTTGAGGCACGTGACCTACATAACATGACCGATACATACATTGAAACACACACTCAGACTGTACATAACTTATTTCATTTGTTCTTAGTGCGTTTCTAGCCTTTATCTTTATTATGGTGTCTTAATCTTGGCCTAGGAATGCCTAGGATGGAATAAGGATGCAAAAATGTACTTGAAAACATTTTTCAAAACTTGTTGAAAACAGGGTCCATGCTCGAGCGTAGCTTTCCTCGCTCGAGCGGACATGCAAGATGTAAGAGTTCGCTTGAGCGGTCTACAAACTTTGAAAAAGTACTGGTTGCTTGATTTTCACGCTCAACGGACGCTCGATCCTTGCTCGAGCGTGAGACTCAAACCCTCGCTCGAGTATGACTTTTGTCGCTCGAGCAATCTGCAAAAACATGTGAACTTCTGAGAGCATGCATTTCACGTTCAAGCGGACTTCTGGTCGCTTGAGCGGAGGTGTAAAAACAAAGGTGGTCGCTCGAGCGTATAATACTTTGCTCGAGCGGAGGGTGCAAATTCTGAAATTTCTAGATTTGCTCCCAAAGTTCAAAACTCAATCTTAAAGCATCAAAACTCGATTTTTCTGGGCCAAAACTTGAGGAAACACTTAGAAACTCATAAAACATCATGAATTAAGGATCATTTCAAGAAATCATGTCCCAATAGCTTGCCAATTGTGCAAAAATTCAACTTAAAATTTATGAATGTTCCATGAACATAACATGCATGAATTTCTTTGAACTTAAGCTTCTCAAAACATGATCAAATGTTACAAAACAACATGAAACTTGATAATTTTCCAAAATTAAGGTGAATTCAAGACATGTATGAGAGAATTCGTGGAAATTAAACTCAAAATGTGAGAAAATATGCATGGCTCAATACTCTTCATTTCTAACTCAATTCTTGCATTATTCAACATAATTATCTTGTGTTCATGCATTATAGTCTAGATTTCAAGGCTTAAGGATAAAATTCTTACCTAGAGACTTGAGTTCACAAGTGTTGAAGTTGAAACTCTCAAATTCTCTTCAATCTCACAACAATTTCTTGCGAGTTTTCCCCTTTCTCACTTGATCCCAAACCCTTTCTTAGTCTTTCACTTCTCTCTCACATTTGTGTGCCATAGGAGCATAAGTTGATGATATAAAAATGACCTAATGGGAGCAAGTATATGGCCCACTTAGGGACACATGTTCAATTGAGGTTAAAGGCAATCATTTCGCATTAAATTAGTTTAATTATTTAGTTCTGAATCAAATTTTAACCCAATCTATCATAATATTCTAAAAATTCCAAAAAACACATAACTTGTGTCAATTTCATGATCAGATGCCGATAAGGCCTCCAATTTGCAGAACATATCAAAAACGTGATCAGATCATTCTACGTTAAACAGATATAAACTCAAATAAGGCAACACACATGCAATTTAATTCAGGTTTTGATCTCAAGAACTTATTAGGCCTATTAAATCATGGATTAACATTAATCATGGGTCAGGGTTGTTACAGTCTTCCCCCCCTTAAAGAGTTTGGTCCTCTAAACTCGAGTTATCTTCGGTTTGGAAGAATAGCAGGTCTAACGGAAACAAATTTGGATATCTCTTCATCATATCTTCTTCTGTTTCCCATGTAGCATACGTTCCTCCGTGATTTTTCCAATCAACTTTCACCAACAATATTTTTTTATTCCTCAAGCTTTTAATCCGGAGATTCACAATCTGAACAAGTCTTTCTTCGTACGTATAATCATCCTTCAGAAGCACATGTGTCGGCTCAATAACATGGTGTGGATCTCGTAAGTAATCCTGTAACATTGAGACATGAAAAACGTTGTGCATGTTTTCCATTACCAGAGGTAAGGCTACTTGGTATGTTACCGAATTGATCTTTTCAAAGATTTCATATGGCCTAATGTATCTCGGTGCCAACTTGTCTTTTACTCCAAACCGCGTTTGCTCTTTCATGGGAGTTACTTTTATGAACACATGATTCCCGACTTCATATTCTCTGTCTTTTCTTCGGACATCAGCATAACTCTTCTGGCGGCTCTGTGCAGTTTTCAGACGTTGTTAAATCAACTTCACTTTTTCAGTTATTTCTTGCACAAGCTCTGGGCCCAACAATAATCTATCACCTACTTCAGCCCAACAGATAGGAGATCAACATTTTCTTCCATACATAGCTTCATAATGAGCCATTCTAATGCTTGAATGATAACTATTGTTGTATACAAACTCAGCTAAAGGAAGATAAGTTGCCCAATTCCCTTGGAAGTCTAATACACACATTCGTAGCATATCTTCCAAAGTCTGATTGGTTCTTTCGAATTGACCGTCCGTTTGTGGATGATAAGCACTACTCAAGCGCAATTCAGTTCCCAAAGCCTGTTGCAAACTCTGCCAAAATCTTAATATAAACTTTGAATCTCTGTCGGATACAATAGATACTGGTACACCATGTAATCTCACAATTTCATTCACATACATGTTAGCTAGCTTGTCTGCATTATAAATAGTTTTAACAGGCAGAAAATTGGCAAACTTAGTTAAACGATCAACAATGACCCAGATAGAATCCATACCTCGAGAGGAGCAAGGCAATCCAACGACAAAGTCCATCGTGATATGTTCCCACTTTTATTCCGATATTGGAAGCGGTTGTAGTGAACCAGCGGGTCGTTGATGTTCGGCTTTAACCTGTTGGCAATGCAAACATCTAACTACGAAATCTGCAATACACTTTTTCATTCCCGGTCACCAGAAATTCTGTTTCAAGTCATGGTACATCTTTGTGTTTCCCGGATGCATAGCAAATTTGGAATTATGAGTTTCAACCATAAGGCGTTTTCTCAAGTCACAACAATGTGGTACACAAAGGCGATCCTGAACTTTCAACACATTATTCTCAAGTACAAACCCGGGCCTTGGTTTGGAGTCCATTTCCTCCACGATATTTGCCAAGAATTCATCTTGCAACTGAGTCTCTCTGATTTCTTCAATGATTACAGGTTGAGCAGAAATGGCGACTAAGACCCCGCCTTGTTCTCGCAATACCACCTCAATCTCATTCTTTTCCAAGTGGCCTAACAATTCTTCCTGACCGGTAAGTAAACATGACAAATTCCCAATAGATCTTCGACTCAATGCATCTGCAATGGGATTTGCCTTTCCTAGATGGTATAAAATTTGCAAGTCATAGTCTTTGATCAACTCTAGCCATCTTCTCTATCTCATGTTCAGTTCTTTTTGGGTGAAGAAATATTTGAGGCTTTTATGGTCCGTATACACTTCACAATTCACACCATACAGATAGTATCGCCAAATTTTCAAAGTAAACACCACGGCTGCCAGTTCAAGATCATCAGTCGGGTAATTCTTTTCATGAGGACAGAGTTGCCGAGAGGCGTAAGCAATTATCTTCCTATTTTGCATTAGGACACAACCCAAACCTTTATAGGATGCATCACTGTAAATCTGGAATCCGTCAGTACCATTAAGCAAAGCCAAAATCGCTGCAGTTACTAATTTGGTTTTCAATTCTTGGAAGGCAGACTTTCTTTGATCATTCTAATCAAATGACACATTTTTCTGAGTTAATTGAGTCAATAGCATAGCAAGTTTTGAAAAGTCTTTTACAAATCCTCTGTAGTAGCCTGCAAGTCCCAAAAAACTCCTAACTTCTAGCACATTTGTCGATTTAAACCAGTCCACTATAGCTTCAATTTTCTATAGGTCCACTGAATACCATCCCTGTTGATCACATGCCCCAGAAATTTCACATTGTCAAGCTAGAATTCACATTTATAAAATTTCTCATACAACTTCTTTTCTCTCAGGATCTACAAAGTGGTTCTCAAAATGGTTCCCATGTTCTTCCCTACTTTTGGAGTATATCAAAATATCATCTATAAACACAACAATAAATTCATCTAGATATGATTTAAACACCCTGTTCATAAGGTCCATGAAGGCTGCAGGTGCATTTGTTACCCCAAACGGCATGACTAGAAATTCATAGTGCCCGTATTTAGTTCTGAATGCAGTTTTCTCTATGTCTTCTACCTTAACCTTTAACTGGTGATACCCGGATCTAAGGTCTATCTTGGAAAACACTTGTGTCCCTCTCAAGTTGGTCAAATAGATCATCTATTCAGGGTAATGGGTATTTGTTCTTCACAGTCACTTTGTTCAGTTCTCTGTAATCTATACACAATCGTAAGGATCCATCTTTCTTCTTAACAAATAAAACGAGAGCACCCCAAGGTGAAGTGCTCGGGCGGATGAATTTCTTGTCTAAGAGTTCTTGGAGCTGAGCTTTCAACTCTTTCAATTCATAAATTGACATTCTATATGGGGTTTTGGAAATAGTTTGCGTTCCAAGTACTACATCAATTGTAAACTCAATTTCCCTATCAATTAAAATCCCCGGTAAGTCATTAGGAAACACATCAGGAAAGTCACAAACCACAGGAATAGTTTCCACACTAGCACTATCTGAAGACTCAGTCAACACATTACACAAGTAGCCCCGACAACCTTTTCTCAACAATTTTCTAGCTTTCATGGATGAAATCAAATATGGGGGAGGTACTACACCAATTCCGTTAAATATAAATTCAGGCAATCCAAGTAGATGAAACACAACTTGTTTTGTTACACAATCAATAAAGGCATGATATTTTGTTAATCAATTTATTCCCAAAATTACATCAAAATGATCAAGGTTTAGAGGCAACAAGTCAACATATAAAAGCACATCTCCAATAACAATCTCACATGCAGGATACACATAAGCACATGTCATGGACCCTCCAGCAGATGAAGATACTACTAATAAATTGTTCGTGGGTTCCAGTGTTCTATTTAATTTTCGTGAAAAAACATGTAAGACAAATAAATGTATAGACCCCGAATCAATTAGAATATAAGCATTTTGAGCACAAATTGAAAGTATACCTGACACCACTGCCTCGGTGTTTTGTACATTCCCTGGTACAAGTGCAAACACCCAGCCTTGCTTCAAAGGTTCCTTTCCCGTATTAGTTCTAACATTTGGTCCGGATCCAGAAGCAGATCCTACTGAACTTGCTACAGAACGGTTGACATTCTCTAACCCGATTGGACAATCTCTTATCATGTGGCCAGTCTTGCTGCACCGGAAACAGGCACCAAACACTCGATGGCAAACTCCTTTGTGTCTCTTCCCACATTAAGTACAAACAGGTGCAGACCCACTGCTTTAACTTGAGCTACTAAAGGATCCCGTATTTTGTTTCTTATTTACAGTAAATGAACGGCCATTCTTGAAATTAAATCCAGATCTTTTCTCTTTCAATTCAGTGATTAGGGCTGGAGTTTGTTTCTTCACTGCCAAAATGGTTTCTCCCATCAATGCCCTATCGAGCACATTCACATATGTAGGTAGGTTGAGGACTCCTACCCGATCTAATATCTCCAAATCTAGTCCACCCTCACATTTTCAAGCTTTCTTGTACTCTGTGTCCACCATATGAGGCGCAAACCAAGCTAGTTTAGTAAATTTCACCTCATACTTGGCTACAGACATTTTGCCTTACTTAAGCTCCTGAAACTCTGAAACCTTTCGGTCCCGAAAATACTGAGGGAATTACTTGTCATAGAAGATCGCATTAAATTGAGCCCATGTCAAGTTCTCATTGTTATTTCGGATCAACAACCACCATCTTCGGGCTTCATCCTTCACGTGTAGGTGGCCAAAAGAACTTTCTGGATCTTAGAACAGGGAAACACTTCGAATAATTTCTCCATCTCTAACAACCATGTTTCAGCTTTTAGTGGTTCAATACCACCAAGGAAAGTTTGCGGCTTCATCTTCATGAACTTCTTTGTCAGGTTGATCATATCATTATTATCTAGCTCATCTTGTGCTAGTGGAGGCGGAGGGTGCAAAGGTTGTTGCCTCGGTTGTTGTGTCAATGTTTCAGTCAAGGCTGTGAGCATCTGTTCTATCCGGCTCATGCGGGCCTCTAAGGATTCACTTGTATCACTTCCCCTTGCATTCTCCATGTTGCTATAGAGACACCAAGTAATAATAAACATAGGAATAATCTTGTTCATTTCTTTCAATTTATTTATCCAATTTCAAATTCAGTTTTCACATTTATAAGATTACCACACATTCACATATGCGGATGGAATGCCCCTACTTCTTACTAGGACAACCTAAGCTCATATGGACTCGTGTGTGCGGTAGGACACGTGCTCTGATACCACTCTGTCACGACCCAAACCCGCCCCTATTGGTTTAGCATCGTAACCAGCCAGTAATCCTTGGATTACCGAAGGCCTCAGAACAGAATAACATATAATAGGGGCTGTGAAAGCAAATATACAAATTTATATAGTCCATAGAGCTGTGCAGACATACATGGGACAGAAATTTTCAAAACAAACTTATATATATATATATGTATACAGATATGACGTCAAAAATACATTAGTCTTACGTCACCTAATTACACAGATAGAGTCGAGAGGAGCTTAGCCCAAGTACAGATATACAGAACAAATTCATACTAAAGCCTTGATGTGATCCTCTCAAAAGGAACCTCCTCGGGAGGCACGGTAGTTGACTGACAGAACAGAATCTTAGGCTATTAACTCTGGGCCTGGTTACGTGCTTGCCCACCTACATACATAATATAAATAGTGAGTTGGAGCCTAGTGAATAATAACAGAGTAAAAGGGTTTAATGAATGTTGTCCAAGACAGTTACAGAAAATAGAATTCAATAGTTATCAGAAATGGATTCATAATCATGTTCAGAAATCATAGTCCATAATAGATACAGATTCAGAATCGTATTCATAATCAGAATTTGCAGTTAATCATACGTGGTACATTCATTAGCACTAGCAGAAACAGTTAACCCATAAAAGGCCGACCATAAAGGTATACAGTTGACTCACGTGCACGGAGACGATACAATTGGCTCATGAGACGTACAATTGACCCATAAATGAGACGTATACATAAGGATCCATAACAGTTGGCTCATGAGACGTACAGTTGACCCATAATTAGGACATAACAGAACAGATAGCAGATGTCATCTGAAGCTAATGATGCCACGAATACTTTTCAGAAATATTAGACATCCATTTATTCATACAGAAAATAATATTTCAAAAAACAGATCATCTTATATCATTCAGAAAATACTTATAATTAAACATAGCTTTACAAAGTTATTACTCACAGATAACTGGTGGCTCCAAATAGACGGGTAGAGTGGGTAATTCACTTAACTTGAGACACGTGACCTACATAACATGACAGATACATACATTGAAACACACGCTCGGATTGTACATAACTTATTTCATTTGTTCTTAGTGTGTTTTTAGCCTTTATCCTCATTATGGTGTCTTAATCTTGGTATAGGAATGCCTAGGATGGAATGAAGATACAAAAATGTACTTGAAAACATTTTTCAAAACTTGCTGAAAACAGGGTCCACGCTTGAGCGTAGCTTTCCTTGCTCGAGCGAACATACAAGATGTGAGGGTTCGCTCGAGTGTAACTTCCTTCGGTCTAGCGGTCTGCAAATTTTGAAAATGTACTGGTTGCTTGATTTTCACGCTCGATCCTCGCTCGAGTGTGACTTTTGTCGCTCGAGCGATCTGCAAAAACACATGAACTTCTGGGAGTATGCATTTCACGCTCAAACGGACTTCTGGCCGCTCGAGTGGAGGTGCAAAAGCAAAGGTGGTCGCTCGAGCGTATAATACATCGCTCGAGCGGAGGATGCAAATTTTGAAATTTCCAAATTTGCTCCCAAAGTTCAAAACTCAATCTTAAAGCATTAAAACTCGATTTTTCTGAGCCAAAACTGAAGGAAACACTTAGAAACTCATAAAACATCATGAATTAAGGATCATTTCAAGAAATCATGGCCCAATAGCTTGCCAATTGTGCAAAAATTCAACTTAAAATTTATGAATGTTCCATGAACATGACATGCATGAATTTCTTTGAACTTAAGCTTCTCAAAACATGATCAAATGCTACAAAACAACATGAAACTTGATGATTTTTCAAAATTAAGGTGAATTCAAGACATGCATGAGAAAATTCTTAGAAATTAAACTCAAAATGTGAGAAAATATGCATGCATTCATGCATGGAATGACTCAATACTCTTCATTTCTAATTCAATTCTTGCATTATTCAACATAATTCTCTTGTGTTCACGCATTATAGTCTAGATTTCAAGGCTTAATGATAAAATTCATACATAGAGACTTGAGTTCACAACTGTTGAAGTTGAAACTCTCAAATTCTCTTCAATCTCACAACAATTTCTTGCAAGTTTTCCCCTTTCTCACTTGATTCCAAACCCTTTCTTAGTCTCTCACTTCTCTCTCACGTTTGTGTGTCTTAGGAGCATGAGTTGATGATATAAAAATGACCTAATGGGAGCAAGTATATGGCCCACTTAGGGACACATGTTCAATTGAGGTTAAAGGTAATCATTTCGCATTAAATTAGTCTAATTATTTGGTTTCAAATTGAATTTTAACCCAACCTATCATAATATTCTAAAAATTCCAAATAACACATAACTTGTTTCAATTTCCTGATCGGATGCCGATAAGGCCTCCAATTTGTAAAACAGATCGAAAACGTGAGCATATCATTCTATGTTAAACAAATATAAACTCAAATAAGGCAACACACATGTAATTTAATTCAGGTTTTGATCTCAAGAACTTATTAGGCATATTAAATCATGGATTAATGTTAATCATGGGTCAGGGTTGTTACAATACTGTTGGTTAAAGTCTTATGGCGAAATCATCATATCGAATAAGCGACGTGAGAAACAGAAAGTCAAATGCGAGCCAAATACTCACACCTCTTCAAAAATTAAGATACGTCAAGTTTGGGGACAAACTTCCATTTAGGATGGGAGAAATGTGACACCCTAAGTGTTTAATTAAATACCACATAAATATTTATAGCTATATATAAATATAATTATGATTGTATGTGATAATATATTATTAAATAAATAAATAATAATAAATAAATATAAATCTAATTTGGTATTGGATTATCAAATATGGGATTAATTAAGGATTATTATTTGAGGCCAAATTAATACAAATATGAAATTAAAATACTAATTGGACTAAATTAGAATTAAAAATAATAAATAAATAAATATAATAGTAACAAATCTCATAATAAGAAATCTAATAATAAGAATGACAAATCTAGTGAGAATAAAAGTGTGTGTGTGCTGGACAAATGAAACCACAGCCACCTGGGCTGTCTACGATTAGGGAGGGTGATTCATCAATTCAGACCATTAATACTACCCCCAGGTTGTGTATATAAAGGGATGGGTGGGGGTGTTAAGTGAATAGGATGAAGGAAAAAAAAAAAAAAAAGAAAAAGGTAGCAAAAATATGAAGGGAATAGTAAGACTCAATATCAAGGTGAGTTATATTATACCTTAAGTCACTATAATATATTTTACGTATGTTTTGATTTACCATAATTTATTTTATACAAGTTATGTTTTGTAAATTATATTAATATTTCAATTACTTGGATTAATTTCTGAACTCTATTTGTTTAAAATGAAACCTATGGATGTATTTGTTTAAATTTTAAAAAATATTTGACTATGACCTTATAAACAATTATGTTTTGTAAGTACCACCACGGGAGTCCCATGCCTTAGGGGACTTAAATAACCATTGGCCTCTGTTTGGCCACTTTGTGGTCCTCTGTTTGTCATGGATCCATTGACCTCTGTTCTGACTGTCACTTCTGTGACCTCTGTTTTGTTCTATTCTGTACCGTGGTTATGGTTATTTATTTACATAATTTCCGTATTTCAGTTTCTGTCACTTCGAATAATTTGTTTATTCAAATTAAGTTGTGTAAATGTTTCAGCTTAACTAACTATCCCTGGTTATTTTGCATTCCCTATACTCTTGGCATAATATTTTTCACTCAGCTGTGTGCTTATAGCTGTTACGCTTTCAGGTGACGAGATGTAAGGGAGACCCATAACCTCACGTAGTGGAACCCGTACAAGAATTTGATGTTGAACCATTATTTTGTTTTTCTTTTATTTATTTTATTTTTGCTCCCTTTTGTTTTTACTCAGAGCCGGTCAATGAATAATAAAATAATAAAAGTCCTATAAATGTATTTTCTCTTATTAAAATAGTAAAATGAAATAAATTTTCTCTTTAATTATTTTTATTTCCTTTTGTCTTCAGTTGCGCCATTTAATTTGCCACGATTAGAATAAAGTAGTGAGTTACAATTCCAGCCCTAATCTCCTGAGTTGGGTCGTGACAGATTGCACCTCAGTTAGGAGTGTAAAACTGGCCCACAGCCCGTGGGCGACTCGAAACCCACTCGCGACCCGGGTGGGCCCAGCCCAAAACCATGGACCAGGACCTGTGCCATCATTTTGAAGCCCGTTCCGCAGGTCATCCCATCGGCCTACTTAAGGCCCACTCAAAACTCGGCCTAAGACCCAGTCTGCCCGAGGCTCAGTGTTTTTTTTTAGTAAAAAATAATAAAATTTTGGTAGAAAAAATTAAAAAATAAAAAAAATTGTTCAGGCCCGCCCCAAGCCCTAGCCCACTGGCCCGTCCAAGGCTCGTATACCCCTGAGCTTAGGCTGGGCCTGGACCTAATTTTCTAGCCCGTGACCTAGCCCAACCCGGCCTGGCCCAATCCGAATTTTGACGGGAGCCCGTGAAGCTCGACATGGGTCAGGCCGGGCCGGACCAAATTTACACCCCTAACCTCAGTTAGTCAAGGAAAAAAAGAGAAAAAAAACCAAAACCACAAACTGTTAGTGTAATTTTTTCTTTTTTTTAGATTGAAATTTACCCTTTGCCCATGTTTAAATGAATATGATTCTATCATTTCTCAATTTTGAGGGGGCAAAACAAAAAAAAGAAGAAAATTAATTGTTACATAATAAGAGTCCATCTTTTAAGTTCTAAGCATCTACTACTGATTTTGCTAAAAGAAAATTTCTCGGGCGATAATCTGATATATGGAAAATGGGGAAAATAAATTCAAACCAATAGAATGCCATGTCATTAATGGTCCTTTTAGAGTTCCAAAATTAGTGGTCTCTATCATTGTTGTTGATTTGTAATTAGTTTATCAATTTCCCATATTTTCCCAAATTTCCTTTTGGGAGAGGCCAAAAGAAAAAAAAAAAACCAATTCCATAATATAAAAAATGGACAAAATTTCAACCCCCATTAACCTCAAAATTAGTCATCAACGGCATTTAGAATCTGACCAAAGCATCATCCTCGTACCATAATCAACCACAGCACTGCAGCCTGTGAGAAAACTTTTTCTCTAGTTTTTACACAACAAAAAATGGATTGCTTCATGATTAATTATTTTCCCACTGACAATTTGGACACTTCTAAAAACTCAAGTTTGGTAATCATTACCATAATCATTTCTCGCCATCTAAAAACATGAACATAAACATAATATCATTTCTACTTTAAAACATAATTATAATAAACAAACATGGAACTCTGCAATTATTAAAATTTTATCATTTGTTAACAAATGAAGACTCTGCAAGATCGATGGCACGGGCAAGAGCTGCAGCTTTGTTCTCGCACTCTCTCTGCTCATCACCGGGATCGCTGTCAGCCACAATACCGGCCCCAGCTTGAAGGTGGGCAACCCAATCCCGCCGCCTGTTCACATCCTTGTACGAGTACATTGTGTCGTAACGTATTCCAGTTGGGAATACAATCGTTCTCAATGCTAGAGCAATGTCCATATCACCAGAGAATGAAATGCCTCCAAATCCACCACTATATGGCCCTCGTCTCGTGACTTCTAGCTGATCAATCAACTCCATGGCTTTCACCTGTATTGGCGGTACATTAAACAATAAGAAGCACATAAAATGCACCCTCACAAGGACAAAAATATTACAATCATCATACATGTATATTACATTCGTGCATGCATATTGCAAGTACCAAACAAATGCTAAAGAAGCCTATAAGCACAAAAATTAGGGATAAAGCTTCAACCAACCATATTAACTACTGGAATGACTAACGAGTTCAATGATTCAGGCACAATAACATTATATTTTAAACACATGCATTATTATATTCAGAAGAAGGCAACTGAGGTAAAACCTTTGGTGCCCCACTAACTGTTCCAACAGGCAATGCAGCACGCAGAGCATCCCAGCTAGTTAAATTATCAAGCAGCTCTCCAGTGACCTGCAAATGCAGTGTAAACTGTCACAAAATGCATTTGATTGTGAAGAGTACAACAAACTAATGTCTTTCTCCAACATGCATTGCTTTGAATTATTCAGAACCTGAGTCTCATTTGGGAAGTTGGCTATTTTAGTAAGCTATTTAGTTTTTAGTTATTTTAGTAGACTAAAATTTTTGTGTTTGAAAAGATGGTTAGATTTTTTTATAGTTGAATGTGATATTTGTAAGAGAAAAAGTAAAATGATTATGGGTTTGATGTGACATTGTCTTGTTAACTATTTTAACTTATTTTGTCTTTTTGTGAATTTTAGCCCAAAAAAGTCAAAAAGCCTCTTGCCAAACAGGGCCATGTGAGGTAAGTTTGCACGTGTTATATATGGTATGATAAGGTATAAGCTATAACAAAAGGAAAGTGACCACATGGGGGGATTGCTATTGTGACAAATCTCTTTCAATTTCTTTAATTTCCATGTCCCGTGGAAAAAGTATTATGTTGGATGTCATTGATCAAGATTTTTATGAAATATGAGTAACATGTTAAACATTGTTCAGATCTTCTTTCATCCAAATAGTAAACGCAGCAAAGGAAGAGTTACCGTGGAGCTGATGTGCATGACATGGGAATATCGTTCAATGTTCATGAGCTTCTCAACATTCACAGAACCAGATTTCGAGACCTGCAAGTATAGCATGTATTGGTATCAAGATAATGGCAGAAAAATAAAAGCTTCCACCAGTGCTAAAAAATCAAAGACAAAACAAAATACAGTTAATACAACAGTACTACTGACAGATAATCACCAAAATGACTGCACATATGGATCTACTGGCGTGATGGATCACCAGGTAAGTAACAGGATACAACCTTGCTCCTCATGATTGTACCAACCAAGATCAACAAAAACTAAAACAGTTTAATTCAAATCCAAAGTTTCAAAAATAGATCTATCAGAAAGGCAACAAAAGAGTGCAAATGTTAAGAGCTCTGTTGAGGATATTCACTGCAGGACACCCTTCATATCTGGTTGGCAAGATATTTCATCCATTTAAGAACAGGTTTACACAGAAATTCAGTACAAACATTGTGTATGAACTCTATACTTGGGAGTTTTTGAAAAATGCAGATTTATACCAACATAATTCAGTAAAAGGGAATATAAACCTTCCCGACATCATTCCTTCCCAAGTCAACAAGCATAATGTGCTCTGCGCATTGCTTTTCATCACTCAGAAGTTGTTTTTCCAACATATAATCTTCTTTGGGTGTCTTCCCTCTCCTAACAGTTCCAGCAAGGGGTCGATTAGTGACCTTTTTCTGTCAACAAGAATGCAATATGAACATGAGATGTTGCTAATGCTAATTAAAATTAAACTGTCGTAAATTCGATAAAAGACAGGTGGACATTGAAACTTATTTATACAAGAAAAAAAGACTTGTTATCAATGTTAGAATGTAGAAAGTAATACAAAAGATTGATTGTTAAAAAACTCTTGGATTGTTGTACTAGTTTACCGTCTTCACACGAGTAAGAATTTCTGGACTTGAAGCAACCAAGATACACCCTCTGGCCTGATCATCAGATTTGTTCAATGGAAAGTCAGAATTGAATTGAAAAATGAGCTTAACATACAAGTTCCAGGGAAGAACATACTGACTTGTAAATAAGTCATATATGGACTTGGATTGACAATTCTCAATGCCCTGTAGACCTCAAATGGGTCTGCAAAAGTTCGCCGTTCAAATCGCTGACTCAATACAATCTGGAAAATGTCTCCTGCCAGTATATGTTCTTTAGCTTGCAAAACTGCATCCTTGTATGCTTCACTTGTCATGGTTGAGTTCTCCAAGGATGGGCCAAAAAGGCTAGTATATAATTTAATTGAACCTGCAGCCAGCCTTGGGCTGAAATTGACAATTCAATCAAATACTGAAAATAAATGATGAATTAACAGAAGGAATGGTATGACTCATTAAGCATAAAAGTGTGATTACTCACGGAACTATATCATGCACTCTAGAGACTAAAGAGTTCAACCGGTTCATCCCATCATTATAGGCCTCCTCAACAGAAGAAAATTGATCTAATCGCACCCAGTGTATCACATGAGCTTTCTGAGGTAGAAGAAAATACCAAGTAAAAGGAAATTCAACATTCTAATGAGAAAACATCCAATTTTAAGCTACGTTCACAATTGAAGCTAATAGCAATCAAGTTCTCATAAATCAAATATATGCATGGACTGGAAGGAAAAAACGACATGAATGCTTTATCTGATCTTAAAGGAAAAATATTCTGAAAACAGTTAAAAAGCATATATAGGAATTCAACATGTTCAGCAATAACAGAACCCATCAAAATTTGCATGTTAAAAATATTTCCTAGAAACTGAATTCAGTATCATAATACAATTCATTTTTATTCTCTTATTTAGACAGAGAGACTTTCTAAAAAAAAAAAACTGGAGGTTTAGCAAAAGAGTTTCCATTCAGATTTTAAAAAATATATTAAAAATGACAATTGGGGTATACTACCAAACACATATCTATGAAATGGAAGTTTCTATATCAAAATAAATAAATAAATAGATACAAGAAATGTAAGTATTGTTTAATCAGCAAAGAGAGAACCTTATCTACATGATCAAACACGATCACATCTTCATAAAGGCCTAAGTGAACATCAGGAAGGTTTCGGTCATCCTGTGGAGCACTTGAGAATGGAAGCTTCTTCTTCTCTACATAACGCACTGTGTCATATGAGAAATAACCAACCCACCCACCTGATCAAGAAGGAAGTACATTGCTATATATAGTTTAGTGACTCAATAAAGCATCCTGTGCTGGTACATCTAAGAAAATCTCTACAAGAAACTACAAATCAAAACAAGATAAACGAATTTCTCAATGGAGAACATCATTGCAAGTTTGCAACATAGAAAGGCAAATACAGAAAATAGTTAAACATTCCCAAACTACTCGCTTAAGGCCAAATAGTTACTCAAGAGGCTTCAACACCATACTTTGATCATAACATCAAGTCATAATCATGCTCAATCTAATTAAACACATGCTAAATTTCAATAAACATTATTAAGCAAGAGATTTATAATGGCCACATAACATCAGTGTAGATTTAACAACAAAAAAACATTCAAAAATATTCCTCAACTCAAGAAAATTACAAACAATTGATCAAATAATCAAACCAAGGTCACAGTTAGAACAAAGAAAACACAACTCATGATTGAACACCTAGCCCAAGAACCCACCATATGCACAATCAAAAGAAACCATGTGAATCAAAGTAGGGTAATCATTTAGCAATTACTAAAATAATGAAATTATGTGAGATCATAAAACCGTGGACCATATTAAAACTAAGAATCCCATGATGCTTTTTTTTTCTAACCATACAATTATTTTAATATTAGAAAGTGTTATAGTTTTTTTTTTTTGATAAATAACAAGATTTATTAAAAAGTATCAAGAAGATGCAAAGAATACAGGAGCAGCAAAAGAGCAAGACCAAAACCACCTAACCAACTACAAGATCCATAAAATCTAAAAAAGAAAACAAATCCAGATCGCCTTTACACTCTAACCAACTATACAAGGTTACTAAGAACCGATTCTGCAACTATAACACCGACTGGTCAACATCTTGAAAAGTACGCCTATTTCGTTCCAGCCACACTAGCCACATTAAACAGAAAGGCACCAACCACCACACTTGACGCCGATGTCGCTGAACACGAGCCCCCCGCCAACTCCACAACATGTCCACAACTCTCTTTGGTTGCACCCACATAATCCCAGGAATATGCCAGCCCCCAAAGTCGTGAAGCAACAAAACAATGAAGAAATAAATGGTCAACAGACTCTGCTTCCACACAACACATACAACAACGATTGACTAACACATGCCCCCGGCGAACAAGATTATCAATAATAAGATTTCGGCCTAAGACAGCAGTCCATAAAAGAAAACCACCTTAGAAGGAACACGCAGGCACCCATATACTCCGCCACGGGAAACATACAACCCACCTCCTCCACCAAACTCCAATAAAAGGAGCGAACAGAAAACCGACCTTTGGCACCCGCCACATTCCAAACCAACACGTCTTCCCCCCTTCCCAAGAAGCCCAAACCATATAGAAAGCCAAACAACTCCCCCAACTGACCTCTTCCTAATCCTGAACTTCCCCGCCCGAAGCTGAATATCCCAAACCATCACCTCCCCATCCCCCCAAATAAGAAGCAACTGTAGCCTCCTGATCCCTTGCAATACTAAAAATCAAAGGGAATCGCACCCTCCAAAGCCACCTCCCCACCAAGGTTTTCAAAGGCGTAGATGAGGCGCGACTTGAGCGCGACTTGAGGCGAGGCGTACGGAAAACGCACAGATGCGTTCTTTTTTGGGCGAGACACCAGCTATGCGTACGTCTCAAACGCAGAAGCGTGAGCATCTATCGCGCTTTATGCGCTTTTCACGCTTTCGACAGCGAGGACGCAAGCCCTTTGAGGAGTTAGATTTTAAAAATCAAAAAAAGGGAATCGATAGAGTATTTGATGGAAACTCGTTATAAATAACTTCGATTGAAACTGAAATTGCTGAAAAAGAAGATATAAATACCTTATAAGTCGATATTCTTCAATCAGAGTCCCAAACAAGTTCGAATCAGTGTCTTCAATCTTCTCACAACGAACTAGGGTTTTCCAGGTACGAAGTCTCTCTCTCTTTCTCTCGAGTTGAGTCGCGTCTCTCTCTCTCTCTCGTTCTGTTTTCTGTATCGTTTCTCTCTCTCGTTTTGTTTTCTCCATCGTCTCACTCTCCGTCCTCTCTGTTCTTCTCGTTGGTTCGTCTCTGGTTTTGTATCACTCCACTGTGATGTATATATCTATTTATTTGTTTATGTAGAAACAACTTTGTTGACTAGTCAACTGTCTAATATATAATATTATTATCATATAGCTACTGACTTAGTCCCACTATAATATATATATATTATTATCATATGGCTACTGACTACTCCACTACTCTAATATAATATTATTATATTATAACTTTAGCTTTTGTTATTGACTAGTCACTAATATATATTATTATAACTTAACTTTTATTTTTTTTTAAATTTATTATTATTATTATTATTATTATTATTATTATTATTATGTGATAGGCTTTAATCTCTTTGTTAACTACTTTACATTATTCACTCTAATATATTATTATTATTATTATTATTATAATGAGAATGACTTAGAAACCTCTTACAATACTTAAAATTATTCATTAATTTTGGTTTATGCTTAAAATGACTG
This sequence comes from Camellia granthamiana, assembly GCA_036172215.1. NCBI lineage: Eukaryota > Viridiplantae > Streptophyta > Magnoliopsida > Ericales > Theaceae > Camellia > Camellia granthamiana. The sequence goes on along the minus strand of JAXFYN010000065.1, from coordinate 151,591 downwards.
TTAAAAATTTCATTTGGTAATTTTTATTTTTTTTACTCTTTTTATGCTATATTTAATTAATTTTATATTTTATAAAAATAAAAAAATTCAAAATTCAAAAAGCTTACGCCTCAACGCCTCGAGGCTTACGCCTCGCCTCAACAAGGGTAAAACGCCTCGCCTTGCGCTTTCGCCTTTAAAAACACTGCTCCCCACACCATCTATCCTTCCAAAATCTAACCTTCTCCCCAATCCCCACTCGAAAATTCACCCTCTCCCAAAACTCCCTCCTCCCCAACCAAATTCCTCTCCACAAACCCCGCCCATGAGATCCCACCACATCCCCCAACCACCAATTCCCCTCAACAATCCCAAACTTAGAGGCCACAACCCTACGCCAAAAGTGATCCCGCTCACCAGCAAACTGCCATAACCATTTCCCTAACAAAGCCCTATTAAACTACACCCAAACTTCGCACCCCCAAACCACCCACCTCTCTTAGGGCAACAATCTGCCCCCAATCAACCAAATGATATCTAAAATCCTTACCTTCACTTCCCCACAGAAAATCCCATTGAAGTTTCTCTAAGCGAGCAGCCACAAAGACGGAAATAACATGCAATGACATAAAATAAGTCGGAAGACTGCTCAACATACTCTTAATCAAAGTCAACCGTCCCCCTTTCATAAATATTGATACTTCCAGCCGGCCAAACGCCGTTGAACCCGCTCTACCACCCCATCCCACACCCCTTTTGCCTTGAAACTAGCACCCAAAGGCAAACCCAAGTAAGTCACTGGTAAATTGGCCATCTTGCATCCTAGAACCGCCGCTAATACTGGCAGCCTCCCAACCTCTCCCACCGGAATCAACTCAGACTTACTTAGATTAATTCGTAAGCCCGAAACTGTCTCAAAACAAATCAGAACACATCGAAGGATAGCCCAACTTGCACCAGATCCGCATCACAAAAAACCAAAGCATCATCTGCATATAGGTAAGCGAGACACCCCCATTCCTATCCCTGATGACGAGCCCACCTGAAAACCTTGCAACAGACCTGCATGAACAGCCCTGGGACAGCAATCTACTAAAGGCCTCCATAACAAGGATAAACAAAAGAGGAGATAAAGGAACCCCCTGCCGAAGACCCCGATAAGTCGAAAAGAAACCGGTCGGAGAAACCATTCACCAACATAGACATCTGCACCGTGGAAACATAGAACTTCACCCACTAACACCATCTATTACAAAGCCCATCCGACCCATCATATAAAACAGAAAATCTCAATTCACATTATCATAAGCCTTCTCGTTATCCAGCTTACATACCAAACCAGGTTGCCCGTTCCGGACTCGAGAATCAACACATTCATTAGCCACCAAAACTGCATCCAAAATCTGCCTCCCCCCGACAAAAGCATTCTGGGATTTAGACACCCACATCTGACAACACACCTCGAAGGCAAGTCGCCAATACTTTTGCCAACAGTTTATACACTGCCAAGCAAACTAATAGGCCTGAAGTCCCTCACATCCTCAGCCCCCCCTTTCTTCGGAATTAAAGCTAGGAGGTTGCATTAAAGCTCCTCTCAAACTGCGCCGAACATGAAAAAGGCCTCAAACATTGTCATCACATCCTGCTTAACCACACTCCCAACAATGTTGGAAGAATGTCATAGTGAAACCATCCAACCCCGGCCTCCATTCACCATCCTAAGGCCTGAAAGAGTCGCTGATAAAAACCCACAATGCCTCCCCGAATATCCTTATCAATAACCAAATCTCTCCCATCCACCCGCATTCGCACAATCTGGTTGGCCCTTCTATGGCTATTAGCCATTCGATGAAAGAACTTGGTAATCCGATCCCCCTCTTTCAACCATAAACGTCGAGATTTCTGATGAAAACATGTCTCTTCATACGAGCCAAACGACATAATCCTGCCTGGCCGCATCCCTTTTAACTACATTCGCCTCTAAAAGGCTGCTAAAAACCTCCTGAGCATCTAAGGGACTGAAGGATGGCCACTACTTCCACTTTCTGAACCTCCCACCGGCCAAAAACCCTTCTTATTCCACTTTTTCAAATCCCATTTGAGTAATTTCAATTTTTGAGCCAACATACAACTAGGAGTACCATTAACCATGTAAGTACTCCACCATCCCACCAACCCTTTCTAAAAATCTTCCTATTGCAATTTGCAACCACATGTTTTCGAAACGAAAAGGCGTCGGTCCACTAATAAAACCCCCCACTACTAAGCATAATTGGCCAATGATCTGACACAAGACGAGGTAACCGACATTACACCACCTTCATAAAATGCTCCTCCCACCCACTAGTAACCAGAAATCTATCAAACCGAGACATCTGGTGGCCATTAGTCCAAGTAAAACTCCCCTCCTAAAGAGGCAAATCGACCAAGTTGATTAAAATAAAACAAAATAAAATAAAACATATATCAAGAAAGTGTTACAGTTAATCTGATTAAACATCTCAATATTGAATATCAAGCCCTAGAGGATTCTCTAAGAACAATATCTCATTAGTTGATTAAAATTGGTTGTTGGGACTCTATCCACACACGGGCAACTTACAAGGGTAATCCCTACATTTTGTTACTTGTATCATTTCCGTCCTTACACCTTCAATTAGCTCAATTTTTACCCTTAATTTAGATTTTGTATTATTTTGGTCCAATTGATAACACCATTAGAGTTTTTGACGGAAAATAATCACTGAATTGGTTCAGGCTAAGTCATTGAATTGATTAAGTTTACAACTTTTGTCTCTAAAAGCATGACACATGCCACTCATGTGCACATTATCCATAAAAAAATGATAACAATTGAATCAATTAGACCAATTTCAGACAAATTCAAAAATTCAGTGTCAAAATCGAGCCAACCCAAAATCACACAAAGGATATAGGGCCTAACGGCGTAATTTTCCCTAAAAACATTTAAAATTGTGGTGGGGGCATTATCTGATATAAAACTACATAGAGCAGACTGGAATACGAAAATTGATCGCTTAGATGAACCTAAATAGGTAAAAATAAGGTTCATGTGAGTTGGGTTTAGTTATCCGCATAAAGCATACTAGCATAATAAAACTAAAGTCAACTAATTGCATAGCTGAACCTAAATAATAAAAATAAGGTACATTGAGTTGACTTTAGTTATCTTAATCGACAGGTCCTTCTTTCATTCTCCTTATTCAGAGATTGTTGCTTGCTGGTGCAGTACAATATATTAATAATAATCCTCCCCAGGATCTCTAGGATCAAATCTCTGGCACATAAGTGTAAAGGTTGAATCACAAACCATTTAAGAATCCAAATGTCATACCACAAAATGCTTCAGGGAGCTCATCAAGTCGTTGGGGCTTCCACTTCTCCATAATCCTCCGTGGAACAACCATAGGATCCTCTGCAATCTCTTCTGTCTTCCGCCCTTCCCTGTGGTCCATAACCGTCACCATATTCTCTTTCGCCACAATTTCCATGCTAGGCTGCGCTCCAATCACACTAAATCGCCCCTAACATAAAAAAATAATAATAATAATAATAAAACTTGGAATCCAATCTTCAATTTGTTTGCCGAGAAAATCAAATTCTTTAATTAATTAGACATTGCTTTTATTGTCCCGCATTTTCTCAGGAAACAAACAAGAGAGGGAAAAAGGTTACTCACAACGCTGGACACCGGCAAACCAGGCTCCACCGACTCGTACAAGAAGCTAGGGGCGTCTCTGTCATCTTCCTTAACCAAACACCGGTAAGCCAGCACCGGCGTAAGGTGATCGGAGAATATGCTCCGGTAGAGCGGAATCAAGTTCCCGTGCTTCGCAGCTTCCCTGAACTTGGTCGAATGGTCCACTGCACCAAAACGCGCGCACACATCAATTGCGCATTACAGACACATGCAATCATCAAACATTAATAAATAAATAAAAACTATATCGATTAATTGAGATTGAGATGAGAAAATTGAGATTTGGACCTGATGATTGAGGCGAGAGAGCCGAGCATCTGAGTGTGTGGAGACGAGGGGTTCGAGAGTGGAAGAGAGTGAGGGAAATTGGGGTGGTAATGGAGGGAATGGAGAGCTTGGGGATGGAGGGAACTGGACGGTGAGAGAGGGCTAGGGTTTCCATTTTGGTTAGGGATAAGAGTCGGAGCTCAGGTAGGATGATTTTTCAAAGATTATTGCTGTGGTTGGACTGTGGAAGGTTTTCATGGGGTTTTTTTTTTCGGGGGAAATTATGGAGTTTTTTTGGGAAGGGGAAATTACATGGGAAAATTACATGTAAGTGGAAGATAAAAAAAAAATTATAAACACATAGAAATACAAGTGTTTTTGTAGTGGAATACAAATGAAAGATTATACTTGCACTCATGTAGTTTTTTTGATAATTTTTTTCTTTCTTCTACCCTTATGTAGTTATTCTTTAATTATTAATGTCGATAAAAATTTTCACTTCTTTATAATTATTTTTAAAGAGGTACAATGCTATGTTATTTTTCCTTTTCGGAAAGTAAAAATATGTTCCTTTTTTTTATAATGGCGATTTAATGGTTAAGTTTTAATAATTACAAAGCAATAGGAAAAATGAGAAGAAAGTAGAAATATACGAAATTTGAGAAAAAAGAGGAGAAATAACAAGGTTGAAAAAAAAGTTCAAATTAATGGTAAAGTTTATAAAATTTAATTATTAAAATCAAAAACTTTTCATTTATATGCAATTACTTTTAAAAGTTCACTTGATTTATAATTTCCTCACAAAATATCTAGAGGAAATTACCATTGCACTTTTAGAAAATTATTATAGATTCATGAAAATATTTAAAATTTTAATTATTAATATTTGTAAATATTATCACTCATTTGAAATTTTAAAAATTACATTAAATTAATATTTTTTAAAAAAAATTAACTTGTCTTTCTTAGCAAACTAGTCAATCAAAATTTTTTTATTAACAAAGTTCAAGAGGGGTTTGGAATTTTTTTTCTTTAATAATTTTTTAAATATTATTATTTAAAAATATTTTTATATTAATAAACTACAAATTAAATACACTATTAACTATTCACAATAAATCTCGTACCATATAGACACGAGACCCCACCTCATTATTAGAAGAAAAAAAAAATTTCTAATTTATTCTCGCTAAAATCCAACTGAGCACGTTTATCAGGCATTAATAATTTCAAGCCTTGTAGGACCATCCCCTACTTTCAATTCCTATCTATAGTGGGATCCATTACAAATAATTTTGGTCATGTGATAAACAATTGTCTCATTTTTCAAATTTTTTTCTCAAATACTTGTACTAGTCCAAACAATTTGGTCATGTGATATGCAATTATTTCATTTTGGATTTTTTTTATCAAACAATTGTATTAGAAAATTTTGCATAAAATGAACACCTTTCGAGCTTCCTGTAAAATTGCATATCAAAGACACTGAAACTCCAACATAAACAAATGACTATTAAAAAGAAAAAAGAGTATGATATGAATGAACTCTGTTGCAAGATATATATCTATATAAATCATTTTTTTTTTTTTTTTTAGTTTTTCCTTTACATAGTTTATCTTCTAAAAATGTAACTAGTATGATTTGAATTGTACTAAACAACAGCGACACCTTGCTGGCAACAAGTTTTCAAGCTTGCAGTCTTCGAATGTTCCCTCATTTAACTTGTCCATCATCAAGCACACCAAGCACTTATAGCTGCAATGAAAATAAAGCCTTTTAGACTGAAGGCACAATCTTGGAAAGCAGAGAGAGAAAGAGATACATGCATTCAATATTTCAAGTCCCACCCAACAACAGCTAGAAATGCTAAACTCAAACTCCACTGTTTTGAAGAAATGCTGCATCAGTCCTTTGTTGTATAGCTTGTATTTATTTAAGATTTGCCGGATACATTTGACACAGGGCAAGCTTCACTTTACCCCCTATGATTTTGGCTATTTGTGGATTACTCTCCTGACTTTCGAATATCACCACATAACCCCCCTATGATTGATGGAGTAAAGTGCACAGTTTACACCATTAATGACAGACGTAAAAAGACCAATTTACCCTACATATATAACCCTTATTTACCATTTCTCATTCAACTGTGCGTTTGAGAAGACTTTCAAAACATTTCCTAAGTTTATCAATTTACACAAAATCATCACATTTTCAGTCACAAAATAAATCATCACATTTTCGGTAAAGGAAATGTAATGATTTTGATTTTGTTCTCTTTCTCTTAATTTCTTATGATAGTAACACATCAATCTAGAAAAAAAAAAAGAAAAAAGAAAAAAGGGGAAGAAATGGAGCAAGTTAGCAAACTTTCCAGTGAAATTCAATGTATATAATTTGTGGCTATATATATGTATATATGCATATACAATCTTCTTTGATTTCAATAAAGATCTAGTTGACTTATTTCTTCTATGCGCCGCCACCACCACCAGTGCTGCCGTCACCGCCATTGACTTTCAATTTTCTTTAATTGAAGATGAAACCCAATAAGAAGATGAAGAGAATGAGGAAGTGATGAAACCCAATAAAAGCTCTTGCTTCTGCACCCGACGGATCTAGATCTGGAAACTCTCTGGCCAAACATCGCAAACTGTCATCTACTACCACCGTCATCGCCACAAACTTCTCCCTCTTCTTCGATCTTTGCGACAACTAACCCATTGACCAGGAATCACTTATGTCTCTCTCTCTAGCTTTCTCTCTCTCTCTCTCTTTCTCTCTACAGTATTTTCAAATTCAAATCAGATTCTCCTTCTTGCTGCCCTTTCAGAGGTGCATAAAATTTTCAATTTCTATTTTTTGGTGTTCATGAATTATGATTATAGTTTAGCTTTTGAAATAAAATTGAATTACTCATTTGGAGTTTTGGGTTTTGGTCTAAAATCTATGATTTCTCTATTTGATGAATACAATTAATTGAGTGATTTGAAAAGAAATGATGAGAAATGAAAGGAAAGAGAACAAAATCAAAATCATCACATTTCCAGATCTGATGATGAAGATGAAGAAAATAATATGAGGGTATTCTTTGGAAATTGATGATGAAGATAAAGGCATTTTAGTCATTTAATTCGGAGGACAAATTATATTTTCATGTCCAACTGCACCACACTCGCGTGTGCTGCACAACCTGTTAGAATAAATGAAAAAATTAACTATACACTTTACTCCATCAACCACAGGAGAGTTATGTGGTGATATTCGAACGTCAAGAAAATAATCCGCACACGACCTAAATCATAGGGAAGTAAAGTGAAGTTCGCCCTTTGAAGAATGAGAGAAGCCATTTTTTTGTTGTTTAGATACAAGTGAAGAAGCATTGTGTGACATCAAATGCCGTAAAGTGGTATGAAGAGAAGGTTTTAACATCAGCTGAGCTAAACAATGCCTTCTAACCTTAATATTCAGAGTTAGCACATTAACTGGACATGGAAGAGCCACCAATTCCAAGAATCAATAAATTCATGAGTTCGTATCTTTATGACCAGCACTACTGAAGACAATTTCGAAAGACACGAACCCCTGTCAAATATTGATCATAATAATTAACAAAAATAGAAATGAAATTGTTGCCAGCAAGCAGATTGGAGCTATTTAAGAAGAATTTTTTTCAAAATTTGACAAGCATAACACATAGGAAGCCTAAATTTAGTTTGTTGGTTTTTTTAATACCTGTAATGCAAATGCAATATCTGCTTCATCTACCTTTAGTGTCACCCTTCTTAATTTATCTTCTCGAGATTGACCAAGTTTAAGAAGACCCTGCACATTCAATCATGTATCGTTTTCTTCGTAGTTAGTAAGATGGTTACCATATCTCATTGTGAAATAAGCTTTTCATGTGATCAACCTAAATCTTGTACAGAGACCCACGTAAGAATCAATTCAATCAGAACACAGCATATTTAGCTCACCTGGTCACCTAGCACTCTGCACATGTTTGAAAGTTCCATAATTCCTACTGGTGGGATTAGAATTAATTTGCAGATAGCCAAGTAAGATTTACTGAGCTGCATCCATTTAGCGAATTTAAAAATCAATCATTTCTGTATAAAGTCTTTATATTGTACACTATGGCAGATAAGATACCTCGCCTATAGTTGTATCCTTCTTTCCCCTGCAGAAAAGCTTCACAGCAGAACAAAGTATAATCTGCAGCCAAGAAAAATTGAAAAAAAAAAAAAAAAAACATAAAATGATGTTTCTAGAGATGCATAGGCCTATTATTCCAAGAGCAAAAAAAAAAAAAACAGCATTAAAACTAAGTGAACTGGGAGACATCACATCCATAGAACCAGTTCGGTACTTTAGCCAATACATTATTTTGAACCATCACTCAGAAAGAGCACAGAACAAATGGTGTCAAAAAGTATTAGTCAAAACAAATAAATGGTGTCAGTCTGAGCTGAAACTCGACCTAAAACAGAAGGAACAATATACAAAAAAAATTAAAAATAAGTAAACAAATAAACCTTATAAGTATCAATTTTTAGTTATGGGCCTATCAATATGAAAAGAAATTTTTTAAGTCATTTGGACAAGTAATCATCATGTTATCAGAACAAACCTGTTGATGTTGTGGAAGAGACTGTATGGTGTTCAATATTGGTGATCTATAAGTCTTGGACAAAGCAACAGCCATATGGTTAACCCTCACCTGTAAGTTGTAACTAGTTCAAAACTTGTAAGAATATTGAAGATGATGATTCAATGTATAGCCAACACCAGGAAATAAGGATATATGAGTATTTACTGCATACTATCGAGGGAGGAAGGAAAAAATGACAATTGATACAAGGTCAGTAAAGTAGTTCCGAAATCAATGATCAATGAAATGTAGCAAGAGTTTTTTTAATAATCTTGAAAAAGAATGTTGGAATAAAATGCTTACAAGAGAACACAGTCAATTCAAATGATCTAAATTAATTTCGAGTTTTAACAACTAACCTGAACAAATTTTCATTCAATTCATGATATTCGTGACTTATAGATTATTAATAAGAAAACTGGTCATCACTACAAGTTCAGATAATTATTATATAACAGGGCAGAATACATGTTAAGAAGATACTTGGTTTAACTTGTTTATGCTTGAAATGGATAAAATTGATGAAAATAACAAGTTCTTACAATATCAGTTTCTTGCATTATTAGCCCCTGAACTGGCGCTTTTCGTTGATCAGAGTACCCATTCCCTGCTGATGACAAATCCAAATTGCAAGCAGAGTCTCTCAGCTCTGCTTCTAGCATCTCAATTGCATTCCTGAAATTGAATTGAAAAGGTGAAGTAATTATAATGCAATCTATACCTTATTCAAAGCAAAAATACCAATTTCATTAAATATATGGTATCTGCATCTTGGTTTTACTTTTAGTTTCTTCTAACCAAACCAAACCTTGTGTCCCTATGAATTGGGGTTGGCTACATAAATACTTTTTAGTGATTGATCAAGGGCTATATGCTCAATTAAATTAAGAAATTCATATATTTTTTACTACCATATCCTATATCAGTTTAGATCCTCCCCTTCCCAAACTCCATTAATTTCCAGCAAACAGAGAGAGAGAGAGAGAGAGAGAGAAGTAATTCAGAGTGATCTAGTTGTACGGTCATATGTGAATGAACATCAAATTAAATATCAGCAATATACACATAACTTTCAAGACTTCAATTTATCCGTTTCATTGATAGTTTCACAATGCTTTTGCATTTTTCTTAAATTCCAAAGTATAATGTAGTTCTATCAATGAAATCCATTGATACATCAATACTTTTGAGGTTTGCAATTAAATCCTTTTTTTATTGATATTTTGTACTTGCGACAGAGTGACGGCTGATGTTGGCCTTTGACATCCAAAAATATTCTTACTACACCGTTCCTCATATATATATATCGTATAATTTTAAGGTTTAACATCTTTGAGTTCAAAAAATTCTATGAATGTTAATTTTTTTTATACTATTTTAATCATATAGCCCATCTCCCTGAATAATTACTTAAGCACAGTTTGCAGCTTGCACCAATCTAATTGTCTTTGAATAATTATTTCTCAGCACAGTTTGCACGAATCTAGTTTTGAACCCCCTGAATAAATTCAACAAACTAAGTACCATAACTATTGCAGTAAAAGACAAACCTGCAGATGCACAGAGCTTTCCTCATATCTCCAGATGCAGCCGCAACTTTCTGCCATGTTTCAAAAGAATATCAGTTTCTTTACTTATGAGAGAGAATTTTCCATATGGTGTTTGGTGCCACAGTTCCACTGCTGACTTACAATTTATGTAAAAGTGAGGATGAATCCTTAATGTCAAGAGAACATAAAATTTATTTTATTTATCAAGAAAAAATGTCAAGAGAACATAATTGCTCATACACTAATTATCATTCAAGTAATATTACAAATTTGGATGCACCACCAAATTAAAGGCAATGTGTCAAGTAAAGAAAAGTGAGCATGATTTACCAGAATACAGCAGGAAAAAAAGAAAAAAGAAGGGTGACTCACTCTGGCACATAGTTCTAAGGCTTGTGGTTGAAAGACAGTGTAAGGAAGTGCCTGTTGGAAGAGAATAGCAGTCAGTCTTTAGTCAATAACAAATAAATGAGCGACTAAAGATAAATTCTCTTACACATGAAAGATTCCAAAAGAACTACTTTATTCTTTTTTCAAATTTTTTCTAGGGTTCCTTGAAAATTATGGTACATTAAGCTGTTAAATCTAAGATGTGGTAACATTAAGTGATGAAAAGTCATGATAACGACACTGCATTCCTAGTGAAAACACTGAAAACATCGAGCTGCAACTTCTTCAATTATCAACTTGTAATTGACTGCCAAATGTGTAATTTCTCGTATTTTCAAACCTTATTCTTTTTCAAACCTGATCTTTGGCCAACTTGACTGGAAATGAATAAAACATGTTAAATCAAAATTTTCAATGCATCTATACATTCAAATGTGAAACCATACGGAGAACAGCTACAGCCAAAGTGATTTTCTTTTTCTTAGGGTTTAGCACTTGATCTTTTTAGCATCCAGTCTGAAATAACAAAAAGCTATTGCATGACTAAACAGGACACTTGTTTATAGAAAGAGCGCAAAAATTACCATTAGCCTCTGCTGAAGAATCAAGATGATCTGATCCTTGGAGTAGGCCCGAAAAGTTACTACCATAGGCTTGCCTAGCATAAGAAAGGGGCAGAACTGAACAGTTAGTGTTATGACCAACCAATATAGCAGCTAATTCTTTTACATCATTTTTACATAGGATACTTTGATGGGGGATGGAGAATGGGTTACCAATGGACACTGCACCCAGTAGTGCTTAAGAGTTGCCTCTAGCAGTTGTAATGGGGGATGAGGCAGAAAGAAATAAAAAGTGATATATCCTAGTTAAGAGGACAAGTAACTTGTATATTCCCAAACAGGTCTTAAATTGATTCCATACCAAGGAACGGGTTTGAACTTTGGAATATTCAGAACTTATAAAGCACTATTCATAGCTTCTAAATTACAATCAGTAATTCTTCCCCTGCCCCCGCCAAGAGAGAGAGAGAGAGGTACAACCAAATACTACAACAATTTTCCTTGTTGATGGAAACCAGTAAAGTTGTTTGGGAGAGAAATCAAATATACATTGGTTATACGAAATTATGAAAGAAATTATTCAAAGGATATAAACAATTCTAGGACATGGCTTGGCACCATAAAGAGGGTCTTGGAAGAAGAAACTGTCATTAGAACCGACCAAATCAAAATGATAGCGAATAGAGTTAATTGACTAAAGCAAGTAATGAACTTACAATTTAATGACTGCAGTCTTGGAAGAAATCTGTCTGCTAGGTCTATAGCATTAGCTATTCCTGTAAAAGCAAAGACATAACAAGAACTCCCTTACAACAGGTAACTAATAGTTACAAACTCTGAAATCTAAACTACAAAATCACATAGATACAGCAAAAATTTTATACTCGCATATTTACAATTATCATACCTATCAATATACATCTAGAGAATGGGAAAGTTGTGAGCATAAAAAGATCATGAAGCACAGCCCGGTCTTTAGTTATTAAATAATCCAACTCATCAGCAATAATCAGCCTGGAAACAAAGAGATCTAGCTAAGTACAATCATACTTTTGGTGACACCAAAAGTTTCAAACCAGTAACAATATGACTTGTAATTTGTGAATTCAGAGAGATCTTGCTCTTTTCATGAAAATGTATGCTATTGGCTACTCTGAGAGATTAGTAACCCATCGAGGTGTTATGGAACCTAAGACCACATGAGTGACGATATACTTCTTACGTCATTTTCATGCCAGTTGATTGCTGCTTTTGAGAATACAAGCTCTGAAGATGCTGTAAAGCTGAAGTTGCACTGTTGGTTTTCTTTCGCGGTTGGTTTTTGCCAAGAATCTGCCATAGCTAATGGAATGTAAGCATATGTTATGTTGTGGTGTTCAGTTATTAAAAGGAATACTGCTATTGGTTTACCTTGCTGAATATTTCAGATGTGTTTGTAAGAGAAGTACAGTTTATGGCTAATACATCAGGTGGCTGAAAACCTGCCTGACAGCAAGAATTATGATTCAATTAGTGCAAGAATTATTAAAGTTACATATTACAGACTAAAAGAAATGTACATGCATGTTTAGATCTGCTAAACTTGGGACATGCATGTAATGTGTAGGTATGGGTCATTAAAGGGTCAACTATTATATAATGCTACTTCTTACTACCAATTCCAAAGGTCCTGTCATTGGCATTAGCCTGATGTTCCAAGTCAAGTTCCAATTCAAACTTTCGTCAGCATGCTCAACAGGCTTCGAGCTCCCAATTCGGGAATTCTTATGCACAAAAAGGACAGCACCGCTTAAGTGCACTTCAAGCCCACTAGTACCCTGCTTGAGCTTGATTCAAGATGGTTTCAAGCAGGGCACACCGGTCTTGCCCACATAGTCAAGTTGGAACAATTTTCAACTACCAAGTACACAATGCTATGTATAGGTCATACTATGCCAATTATCCTAAACTAAATGCAATATGCTCATGCTCAGCCAAATAAGAAAGTAATAATTATTTTGCAGATCAGCAAGATTAACATTTTAAACCACACCAACACCGGAGTTATACACTAATTGGTTGAAAATTATAACATTGCGTGCAATCAATGAATGATACCACTCTTTCTAATCTATTTGATGGAACTAATCAACAGACAAACCCCAATTTTAGAACCATAAGTGAAGGGCAAACAGCTTACCCCCTTTGCCCAATCAAGCAGAGACTCGTTGACTCTTTCCATAGACAGTGATTTTCCGGTCCCTGGACATCCACACACATACAAACTCCCGGCCTTCTCTTGTTCTATGCATTGCTTGCAGAACTCCAAAACCGTTTTCTGCTCATTTTCTCGGCAAACAACCATAGAGGGCATACTTGATACGTGCAATGCCTCCTTTACCGCACTCATTTGCTGCAAATCTATACATACATCACTTAATTAACATTTTAGAACAGATCAAATCAACACAAACATACGTGATTGGAAATTTTCGTTTGCACGCCATAAAAAATATCAGTACACACTACTTATACCATTCAGATATAAACTTTCAAACAAAAGTCAAATGTTCATACATAATCTTCAGAACAAAAAGCAGTTGTTCAGATATATATTATTAACCAATTCATTTTTGTTCGAAAGTTTATATCACTTTTAGTTGCAATTAAATGAATAATAACTCAAATTAAACTTGCCTCTCGGATTCCATTTCGGTTTGTCAATAAAACTTTCAGACAATTTTTTCACCAACAATTCGCGAGATTTTGATTCTAATTCAGTTCCCTGCAAAAACACCTAAATTCAATCCACAATTATCATCATCAATTGTGCGGTCTTAACAGAGAATGAAAGAAAACAATCAAGTTTGATGAAATCAAAGCACTGGACTCACCTTTGCAGGGCCATTGGGGCTGCCATTGATACATCGGCGAGGGGATTTCCATTTCGTCGGAGAACAAAGCTTCGGAGATGGAATCGAAGCGATCGAGCAGTCTTCTGCAGCCGAATTGCTTCTCAATGTTCGTTTTCGGGGAGTGGAGTCGCCGGTGGATCGGATCTCGCCGGATCTTCGAGCTTTGATGGCTATAAGTTCGTCGGCGGCGGCAAACGGAGATGATCCATGTCCGGCGATGGTCGGCATGATTGCGATATCAAAATCGACCAAGCTCTTGAGGATCTGCAAATCTGTGTGAGAGAATAGATATACAGTCCATGCATGGATTGGGGGTGTGAATATATAATATACATTGTGTGCAGAGCAAAGAAGGGTGAATTTTAGCGGGAAAATTGTAACCGTATCGAGTGCGTTTCCCGCCATATGTGGATTTTTTAACTCGTCAAGTTTAATTGGTAATTTTTATTTATTTATTTTTGAAAAAATTACAAAAATAAATAAATATATTTCCAGGATTTAACTTTTGTAACAAAATAAATTATGAGTTTTTAATTTTATCAATTTAAACTCTAAAGTTTTGATTTATTTTCAATTTGAAGTATTTATCTATTTTCATTAAATAAAATTGGTGAAAATTTTGATATTTTAGCCATTAAATTCAATGAAAATAGATATTTTAAATATTTTATGTATACTTACATTGAGTTTGATAACTTTTTTTTTTTTTTTTTTTGACTTTAGTTAAGGAAAATAAACAAATGATTTAAATTGAAAATAATTTTTTTTTTAAAAAGACAAATTCACAAAATTAAAAATTCTGAATTTATTTTGTTACAACAGTCAAACCTTGGGGTTTTTTTTTCTATTGTGCCTTTATTTTTTGATGTTTGATTTGTTACATGATCCCACCAATTATATAAATTGATCTCTCAAACGAATAGTAATCAATTATGTTAAATAAAATAACTATATATTTTGTCTATTATAAATAACATATTATATTTATTATCATATTTAGGATTATCATACTTAGATTTTTTTCATCCTATATAAAAGAGAAATGTATATATTGTTACATTAGTATTAAACACAATATTGAATATACATATTATATAATATTCTATTTCTCTCTTTTATAAAAATTATAACATGGTAACAGAGGTAGGTTAAACATCTAATAATTTCGTTTCACTGACGAGTGGCAGTCTTACCTTGGTTGCCCACCGGACCTCAACCCATTCCACTACTATATTATTCTTTTAGTATCATTTCACGGTGATTGAAGAGGGTCATTTACAAAGCATAAGCAAAACAAGGAGGAGACTGCAAGGCCAAGGGCGATGCTTGGGCCTGGCAACGCTACAGGATCAGAACGTCAAAACACAAGCACGAGTTTGGGCCAAGCTAGTGTTCAACGATCCAAACCGTGTGGGCCAAGCATTTACTTGAACTAGAGAAAGGGACCAAACATGAAGACCAAGTGTGATCTTAAGCCCAACGGACCAAGTAATCCGAACCACGCAGCCCAAATACGAACCTGGGCCGAGCGTAGCTAAGGAGGATGACCAATTTGAATAAGGGCGCTGAACCAACCGTAAGAGCATCCGGTACGAACCAATCGTGCAAATTAACTCACATCCAATACACGGAATGAGCGCTTGATCTGCCATGAATAACGCAATTGCTTAACAGATTCCTTGCTTTTCCCATTGAAAAGCAACCTAACATTTCGGCTAAGTGTCGGGCGGCAAAGAGAAAAACTTGGTGAGCAAGTCAAACGGTCCTTATAAAAGGTAACCTCACTCTCCTTGAGGAGGGATCGATCGTTGAACACTCTAAACTGACTCGTTTATTCTACCTTCTCTATACCAAACTCTGGTACTGACTAGACCATCGGAGGGGTTTTCGACCAACCCCGGTCGGGCAACTTAACTGTTTGTTCCTTGTGTAGGCCTTCACCCATCGGTGCATCAAGGTTCGTCAACGAAGTTTCATTTTACTGTATTGTAAAAATCGGTCCGCACATTTGGCGCCGTTTATGGGAATCGTTCTCTGATTGCTTTGTGACAAACTCCGACGATAAGTATTGAAGGAACCTCGCCACCTGCGATTGGAGAGAAGACTTCAGAAACGAAGAGAACCAAAGACAAGGGTCTGGCCTTCCCTACCGGAAACGATAACCTGATGGACCACGACAACCCAACCCTTGATACGGCGGAGCAACGTCATGCCACCGCCTATCAGTCATCTCAATGGCTGTTTATTGAAAAAGACCACCGTGATCGTGTCATCGACTCGATAAGTCTGGAGATTGAGGAGATACGTGCTCAACTGAGGAAGCAAATGGTACCTCAAGGTGAGCCAAGGAAGTCCAGAGGGGGACCGTTACAGCAACGGAAGCACACTCCTCCGCCACCCCCACGACGGGAATGGTCTAACTACGGTCCTGTTCGTGGTGAGTGTAGCCGGCTGATTCCAGTACGCAGTGAGGGAGCCAGCAGTAGGACAGAGAATCTCCGAGAAAACTCTCGCAAGAGACAAAAGCCCGTCAATCATTATTCAGCAACCTCTCCGTCTCCGCGCCGTCGTGATGAGCGACCGCGTAACTTGAGGACGTGGTTGAATGACAACTGAGAAGATGACCGACGGTCGAACAAAGTAGCAGAGCGGCGATTAGAAAGGGAAAAAGAGCATCTAGATCGATCCGTTCATCAGATAGAGCGTCGTGCTCTGGACCAACTAGTCTCTTCCCTTCTTTGCCCTAAGATTGAAGCGGTGGAAGCTCCTCATAAGTACAGCCCACCGAAATGCATCATCTATGATGGGAAGTCAGATCCCCTGACTTACATTAGCCACTACCGCCAAATGATATCACTTTGGAATCAGAACGATGCATTCATGTGTAAGGTTTTTGCCTCTAGCCTTGGTAAGTACGGCCTCCGGTGGTATGACAAGCTTCATCCTCAATTAATCTATGATTGGGCTCAGCTCTCCAAGGCCTTCCTCGCACGGTTTGCTTCTAATAGCCGAATCCCGAAGGGATTGGACACCTTGTTCAATACTCAAAAGGATAAAAATGAGTCTTTGCGCGAATACGCTTGGCGGTATTGGGAGGCATATGGCGATTTGAAAGATGTTTATAGTAAGTTGTTGGCAACTCTATACTTCAAACAAGGCCTCCCGCCTTCACATAAGCTCAGGTAGTCATTGACGAAACGGCCTGCCTCTGACTTGAAAGAGCTGAGGGCTCAAATAGAGGAACGAGCCCGTGTGGAAGATGACACAGCCTCTGTTCAAGTGTTAGTTGTAGATGAGGGAGTTAAGGCCTTTTGGCAACATAGAGCTGAATAGCCTAGGAAGGAGGACCAAAGAAGGAGGTATGGCCAAAATAAGCAACCAACCATGGAAACCAAAAAAGAAAGGAGTAGATCCTACGAAACCATAACCATTGTGTTCACGGAGCCGATCTATAGGCTCTTGGAAAAAATCAAGGGAGAACCCTACTTCGTTTGGCCTTCTAAGATGATAGGGGACCCTGCTCAGCGCAATCAGGAGTGGCGGTGCACCTATCATCGTGAGAAAGGGCATAAGATGCAGAACTACAGAGACCTTAACAGGCATCTTGAAGACTTGGTCACTGTCGGCCACCTCCAGTAATGGATTGTTGTAGAGAAAACAAAGGCAAAACAGGGGCAACCCCTAGCCCCTCCACTAGAGGACCAAGCCCCAAGGCTAGTGATCAACGTCATCCATGGGATGACCGACCCCCAAAGGGAGAATGCCCTTCGTGGCAAGATTCAGAGAGCCATGCACTTGCAACAAGTCATGTCAGTAGGACCATTGCTCAAGAAGTCCAAAACGGAAGTAAAGCCTTCTCAGTTTGACATTGTGCTCTCCGAGAAGGATTTGGAAGGGATCCAACATCCTCACACTGATACCCTGATCGTCACCGGTCGGTGTGACGAACAAATTTGATGTGAAACGGGTCCTAATTGATCAAGAGAGCGCCGTTGACATTATGTATTATGACTTTTTCAAAAAGTTGGGTCTTGATGAGCAACACTTAATCCCCACAATCTCCCCTCTAGTCGGCTTTAATGGATAGACAGAGTGGCCGCTCGATTGGATTACCTTGTCCGTCACAGCAAAGTCTAAAGTGGTCCTTGTCGACTTCTTGGTGATTAATACTTCATCTCCTTACAATGCAATCCTTGGTCGACCTTAGATTCATACAATGGAGGTGGTGCCATCCACTTACCATCAGGTAGTCTGTTTCCCAACAAAGAATGGGGTGGAAAAGATCAGGGGTGGCCAAGTAACGGCAAAGCACTGCTTCATCGTCACCATGAAGTCCAAACAAGCATGCAAAGAAGACTTTGTTGATGGATCATCCAACCAAAAGGGTTCTGGAGCGGGAATGGTCTTTATTTCACCAGAGGTGTTTGTTTGGGAGCAAGCCGTCAGACTGGGACGGAAGGCTTCTAACAACGAAGCAAAATACGAGGCTCTGCTAGCGAGTCTACACAGCGCCGAACACTTTAATGCAGAGGAGTTGCTTGTTTATAGTGACTCCCAACTTGTGGTGAACCAATTGACTGGAGTATACGAAACTCGCGATGATCGGATGGCATCCTATGAGGAACAAGCCAAGCACCTGATCCGCAAATTTCAAGATATCAGGGTTGTGAAAATTGGCCGTGATAGAAATAGCCACGCCGATGCCTTAGCCTGTCTTGGCTTTTCGGTGGACTCCATAAATGGTCGCACGATATGGGTCGAATTTGTTTCTCAACCAACTGTCGATCCACCCAACATGGTCCTCTGTATTGACCTCGGTTCGAGTTGGATGGACCCTCTCATTGCCTTCTTAAAAAATGGTGCCCTTCTAGATAACAAGAAAGAAGCACACAAAACAAGGCACCGAGCTGCGCGATTTTGGTTCTCACCCTCGGGCAAGCTCTACAAAAAGTCTTACCTTGGTCCATATCTTCTTTGTGTTCACCCCAATCTCGTGGAGAACTTTCTTTATGAAATCCACGAGGGGATCTGTGGCAGTCACACTAGAGGTCAGTCCTTGGCACACCGAGCCTTCACTCATGGGTACTGGTGGCCGCGTATGCAAAAAGACGCCCAACAGTATGTCCAAAAATGCAATAAGTGCCAAAGGTTTGCCCCACTCATTCATCAACCAACCAAGTACCTAACTCCTCTCACCAGTCCATGGTCATTTGCACAGTGGGGTCTGGACATCGTTGGACCTCTAGCAAGGGGTATTGCTAACAAAAGGTTTTTCGTTGCTGCCACTGACTATTTCACTAGGTGGGTAGAGATTGAAGCCTTAGCAAACATAAAGGAAGCTGACATGAAAAGGTTCGTTTGGAGGAGTGTCATTACTAGGTTTGGCATCCCTATTATCCGACAACGGCACCTAGTTTGATAGGAAGGTTTTCAGGAAGTTCTGCTCTGACTTAAAAATTGAGTTCATAAATTCTACTCCAGTCTACCCTCAAGGCAATGGTCAAGCTGAAGTGTCTAACAAGACGGTCATCAATGGGATGAAGAAGCGGTTGGAGAAGGCCAAAGACAAATGGGTGGAAGAACTACCAAATGTTTTATGGGCATACAGGACTACACCGAGGCGATCAACAGGAGAGATGCCATATTCCCTCACTTATGGAATGGAGGCTATCATCCCCTTGGAGGTCGGTCTTTCCACAATTCGGTCTAAAATCTTCGAATCAGCAAACAATGATGAGGCCATCGCTCAAGCTCTAGACCTAGCAGAGGAACGTAGAGAGGCCACCCTCATTCGCTTGGCAGCCTATCAACAACAACTTACCAGAAACTTCAATAAGAATGTGCTTGTCAGACAATTTCTACCTGGTGACCTGGTGATTAAGGCCGAATTGTACAATATTGAGGCCGTTAATTAGGATCTCTTAACTTTACTTACTTGTCAAACTGTATACTTTATGTGTGTTTAATGTCAATCGGGTTGCACATAGTTGGAGTATAAAAATGGGCAAAAAGACAAAATTTGGAGGAAAAACAGATCAACGCACATGCGGACAAAGTCAACACACGTGCGAGAATCTGTTTTTCCTCCAAATTCTGTCTTTTTGCCCATTTTTATGCTTTGACTATGTACAACCCGATTGACATTAAACACACATAAAGTATACAGTTTGACAAGCAAGTAAAGTTAAGATATCATAATTAACGGCTTCAATGTTGTACAATTCGACCTTAATCACATCCCGCAACTTACAACTTGCCAGTCCTCAAGCAAGTAATAAAAATTAAATTAAATTAAATAAAATCTAGCTATTTCCTTTTTCGTGGAAAAACGGTTGCATTTAGCATATGCAACAAGCCTTTAAACCACAAAGTTACCCCAAGTGGATGAATAAAGTCTCGTGAGGGTTTCCAGAAATGATACCCACAAACATTAACAGATTCATATATACTCAACAACAATGGACCACACTACTCCACCTAACAATCAACTTATGTGCCACTACAGTGTGATATTAAGACATAATGAGTCATTAAAAGCACAGTAGACAAGCATGAAGGAACCTATTGAGTCAAAACCACAATTCAGTTAATACAAAAGTAAAGTCCCCTATACTTGTGTATGCTAGTAGACAAATCATCAGTACCCTCGGTGTAAGGTGCAATCTCCATATTAGTTAACTGTCCACTATAATAGCCCAGTGTAACTCATAATAACACCCAACATATACAGAAAAACTAAACTGTTGTAGCCAAGATTCTCAAAAGTTTTTTTTTTTTTTAATTTAAATTTTTTTTTTTTAATGACTGTGCAATGTCTTGATCCATTAAGCTTTCTAGTCAACCCATGTAACAAGCATTAGGCCAATGACTCCCAAACCAGATGGTTTTAGGGCACTAGGTGTGAAGACACCACTACGGGCTTAACAACTCGAGTTGAAAAGGCTATGAATCCGAATAAGTCATTCTTCTTATTTTTCCTTAACTGTGCAATGTCTAAGTCCCTTAAGCTTTCTAATTAACCCATGTAGCAAGTATTGGGCCAATGACTCCCAAACCAGACGATTTTAGGGCACTAGGTGTAAAGGACACCCCTACAGGCTTAATAACTCGAGTTAAAAAGGCTACGAATCCAAACAAGTCAAGTATTTTTTTTTTTCAAAGAATCTTGGCTCCTCATTTATTCTTTTCTGCAACCCTAGCTATTATCAATGATGTACACCAGGGATTATAATAAAAAGATCACCGCTATGATAGTGTGTTCATGTGAATTAAGGTATACTCATGACAAGTGTACTAATACCACAAACACAAACAACTCTCCTCGTGCAAACATCGCATGCAAGTATCTACCCAATAAACTCTTTTCATATAAGTCTACTATGCTCTCCAATTAACATATGCAAATATCATCACCCTACTAGCAACAAGTCACATCAAGTGAAATAATACAATCAAGTGAACAGGTATAAGCATGAATTATGAGCCAAATAGAAATGCACAAAAGAAAATATAACCCTCATGCCTCAACTTGAATATGACATTGTCCTCAATGGAAAAGTAAAGAGAATTGAGAAAAAATTACCAGAGATTGTAGGTGCACATCCAGGTAGGCATATAGTAACACACACACACGCTTCACAAATTATTATTATTATTATTATTTTATTTATTTTTGTTTAAAAAAAGAAAAAAGAAATAACTAAAAAGAAAAATAAAAAGAAAAGAGACAAAGCAGAATATAGGCCGGTACTAGAGAGAATCCGGTGGCGATGGTGGCGGGAAATACTGGGCAAACAAGGCGTTCATCAAAGATCGCGTCTCAAAGGCTTCATCCTGAACCCGCTGACCGAGCTAATCGAAACGCTGCTGGCTCGACTCTTGATAGGTATAAAAGTCAATTTGCAGTGATTCAACTGACTGCTGAATGTCGAGCTGGCGGGCATGTAGTTGGTCGAAGGCCGCCTGAGAATAGTCTCGATGCACCTGAAAATCCGTGCGCAACCCCATGAGACTCTAGTAGTGATCACGAAGATGTTGTGGACCTGATCCACAGAGTGCTGAAGCTGTAGGTACTCCTCGCAAGTCATGTAGAATGGGTCCCCTTAGAATGGCACAGGGGAAGCAGGATGAGGTGGTTGGTCGTAGACAGGGTCCTGGGCCTTATCAGCTGAGGCACCAACTTGCTGTGGGATGCGAGATATGCTATGTTACCATTCCAGCTGGCCGAAAAGTCGGATAAGCTCTATCAATCTCCTCATTCGAATCCATGGAGAGGCCGTTCAGCTCAAAGACAAGTGTCCGCAAGTTGGCAAATGGTAGCGGCCAAGTCAGGTTCTACATAGGTTGAGGCCGAACTGCCTCCCGTAGAAATTTTTGCATATGGTTCAAGATGATGTGCGCAAGCGGAACCTGATAGCCATGCTGATAACCATGTAAAACCCGAACAAACTCCAAGCGGTGCTCAGCTTTATGCCTAAGTGGAAGGGCATTCTTATGGACCACGAAATCAATGAATAGCAAGCGGCCAGGCAGCTTGCTCCGCCGCAAGCATGTGAAACTGGTGTCACCGTGTGCCCCTGGGAAGTATTGCTAGATAAGGCTATGTATAGGTTATTGATCCTTAACTTTCGGGAAGGGCTGGTATTCTGGCTTGGAGAAGAACCCTAACGTGTCAACAATCATGGATTCGGTGATGCTGACGAGATGGCCATCAATGGTGGACAGCAGCCCGGGCTCGGTAAGTGACTCATACAGGTTTTGGTAGAAGAGTTGTACCTGACGAGGATAAGTTGGCGCTATCACAGTGCAAAGGCCCAATTGTTACCAGAGTTCGAGCTATTCAACGGCCTAAGAAGTGGCCGGGTCACGTTGAAAATATGAAATGTTGAACTGCGTAAGCTTGTGAAGCGGGCATGAAGCCCACTCTGGCCGTGGTAAGTCACTCCATGGTGGTGGTGAGGATGGTGGTGATGGTGGCGGCGACGGCGCCGAGGAGGTGGAACCTCTGGCCTTTTTGGAGGCCCAGGTGGATAGCCGTCTACTCATATCCTGCACACACCAAAAGCAAATAGACACAGACCCGTGGAACCAATTATGCGAATAAAGCAAAATATGAAAGCACAAGTTTGCCCACCAATATACCACATGCAATTCTCAGTTTTTTTTTTTCTTTTTTTTTGTATTATATATATATATTAAAAGAAATAAATAAATGAATAAAAATGACATTAAATGAAATTAACTACTGAACAACAATACAAATTTTTTTTTTTGAAGTAACTAATGACTAAATAATTAAACTAACAGAATTAAACTATTTAAATAACCTAAACTATCAAATAAAGAATGAAATAAGAAAATAAAATAACAGAAAAATAAGATAAACTAAACTATAAAACAAAATAAAATAAACTATAAAATAAAATAAACTAAACTAAACTATAAAATAACAAAACTATAGAATAAAATAAACTAAACTAAACTTCTTCTTTTTTTTTTTTTTTTTTTTTAAGGATGAACAAACTAAGTAAACATGGCTAAATTAGTATACTACAACTAAATAAACACAAATATAATAAATATAATAAAATAATAAAAAGAATAAACAACTAAATGAATAAGTAAATCACTTATGAACAAACATGGTTAAGCAGTATAAGAACCCCCTTATTTTTTTATTTTTTATTTTAATTTTATTTTTAAAGGATGAACCATAGATGAACAACAAACAAACAAAAACAAAAACTCTACATATTTAGTCCTACACCCACAAATCTACACAAAAAGGAAAAATTACCTTAAAATAGTGCGGAAAAAAAAAAGAGGGAGAAAGAAGGATGGTTCGCCGGAAAAAATGGTGGTCGCCGGAGATTCAACGGACGGTGAGGAAATAGTGATACCGGCGGTGAGATGGTGGTAAGGAAGAAGGAAGGAGGGTTGAGAGTTGAAAGGTTGGTGATGGTGGAGTGTGATGAATTGGTGGGTTTGTGGGGTTGTGAGAGAGAGAAAGATAGATAGAGATAGATGAGAGGTAGAGAGGGGTAAAGAGAAAATCTGAGAGTGATTGTGAGAGAAGAGAGGTTAGGTGTTGATAAGGTCAATTTTTTTTTTTTTAAAACGAAAATAAAATAAAATAAATAGAATAAAATAAATAAAAGAAGTTGACAAAGAAATCAAATTTTTTATTTATTTAATTTTTTAATTTTTTTTTATTATTAATTAATTTTTTTATGTAAATAAAATAAAGAAATAAAAACAAACAAAGAAATTAATTTTTTTTAAATATTTTTTTAAAAAAATAAGTAAATAAATTAATAATAATAATAATAATAAACTTTTTTTTTTTATGTTGACGTCGTTACGCACGTGCAGGGAATATGCCGCACGTGCGGAAATGTCCCGCACCAAGGCCACACACCTGCATATAAAGCAGCGTGCGGATGGTAGATTCACAAAATTTCCCGCACGTGCGGCGATTTCCTCTCTCATTTTTTTTTTTTTTTTGAAGGAACGACGTTCCGCACGTACGGGGCTCAGGCCGCACTCTTCCGCTGCACCTGCATTTAAAGCAGTGTGCACAAGCCAAGGTGATATTTTGCCGCACGTGCAGTGGGTATTCCCACACGTGTGGGATTTTTTTTTTTTTTTAACCCAACTTGTACCAAAAACAACATTTCTTAGTATAACTATATATATATATAAATAAATATATTTTTAAAAGATTAAAGAAAAGTAAATAAAAACCAAGTACAACCCAAAGCATACTTAACCATTTCCACCTTCATTTGACATCCGAAATAAATATAGCACTTTAGAAAATATCGGAATGCCTAACAAGGGTATAATCTTCACGCGAAAAACACGGGTACTACTTTTTTCCCTAATTGTGTTTCTCTATTCTCCAACAGGGTGACAAACTAGGTTGATTTGGTATCCAGAATCGAGGCGCATAAAGCTACCTCAACCTATGGGGCTGCCATACAGAGTTCAAGCCAGGGTAGTTTTGAAGTAATCTCCACACCCCTGGGTATTTAAACCAGACTCTAGTCTCAGAAATTCCAAACCTTTGTGTTCTAGGCTTTGCCATTCGAACTCTAGTTTCCATCGTCTCAGTTGGTCTCCTAGGAACTCACTACAAACACAGTTAGATGGCTATACCAGACCGTCAGATGCCGTTCGGGCACAGCTAACACTAAAGGAATTACACCTTTAAAGGATTTAAAGTCTCCTAGAAGCAAATAAAGCACAATGAGAACAAAGAAAAACAGAATAAAATAAAAGGGAAGGAAAATAGAATAAGAAACCAATCTATCAATCATAGTAAAAAGGGTCCATTAAAGCAATGGACTCAATCATATCCCCATTCACAATCCCCTCTATATATGGCTTCAGTCTTTGGCCATTCACTTTGAAAGTGTGGCCAGTCTTTGGATCATGCACCTCAATGGCGCCATGAATAAATGCCTCAACAACCACAAAGGGTCCATCCCATCTTGATCTAAGCTTACCCGGAAAGAGTCTCAATTTTGAGTTAAAAAGCCACACTTTTTAGCCGGGTTCAAAGGATTTGCTATTAATGTACTTGTCATGGAATTCTTTAGTCCGAGCTTTAAAAATTCTCGAACTCTCATATGCATCATTCCGGATTTCCTCTAACTCATTGAGTTGCAATTTCCGGTTAAGCCCAGCCGTGGCCATATCGAAGTTAAACTTCTTTGTGGCCCACAATGCTCGGTGCTCAAGTTCAACCGGGAGATGGCAAGCTTTGCCAAACACCGCCCTATATGGTGACATCCCAATGGGTATCTTATAAGCAATGCGGTAGGCCCATAATGCATCAATCAACCGTTGTGACCAATCTTTCCTATCTGGCCTCACTGTTTTCTCTGTTATATGCTTTACCTCCCTATTTGAGACTTCCACTTGGCCACTAGTTTGAGGGTGGTATGAAGTGCCAACTTTATGAGTGATAAAGTATTTCTTGACTACCGACTCAAAGAACCGATTACAAAAATGCGTACCCTGATCACTTATTATGGCTCTAGGAAACCCAAAAAGACTAAAGATGTTTTCGTGCAAAAATTTGATTACTACTCTATGATCGTTTGTTCGGGTAGTTATCGCCTCAACCCACTTAGACACATAATCTACTGCCAAGAGAATATACTCAAACCCGAATGACGATGGGAAAGGTCCCATAAAATCAATCCTCCAAACATCAAATATCTCTACCACATAAATAGGGGACATTGGCATCATGTCACGTCGAGATATCGAACCCATTTGCTGACAGCACAAACAAGTTCTACAAAATTGATGGGCATCTTTAAAAATTGTGGGCCAATAAAACCCGCTCTGTAAAATATTGGCAGCCGTTTTATGCCCACTAAAATGACCGCCACATGCAGAAGAATGACAAAATGTAAGAATGCTATGCACCTCACTCTCCGGCACACACCGTCGGATCACTTGGTCAGAGCAATATTTAAACAACTCCGGATCTTCCCAAAAATAATACCTGACTTGCGAAAAGAATCGGTCTTTGTCTTGCTTAGACTAATTTTGCGGAATTTGCCCAATGGCCAAGTCATTCACAATATGTGTAAACCACCGGGGGGGGGCTCGCTCGTGACAGCTCAAGGAGTTGTTCGTCCGGAAATGAATCATGCAAAATAAGAGAGTCACTAGTATACTCAACGAGGATTCGGGAGAGGTGATCCGCCACCACATTCTCAGATCCTTTCTTATCTCGGATCACTAGGTCAAATTCCTGAAGCAACAAAATCCATCTAATTAACCTAGGTTTGGTCTCTTTCTTTGATAGTAAATACCGCAAAGCGGCATGATCAGTGAAGACTATGACCTTGGAACCTAGGAGATAGGACCGAAATTTATCTAAGGCAAAGACCACAGTTAACAACTCTTTCTCAGTGGTAGTGTAGTTCAATTGTGCATCCGAGAGAGTGTGACTAGCATAGTATTTAGCAAATGGTGCCTTATTGACCTTTTGGCCCAACACAGCCCCGACAGCATAATCGGAGGCATCACACATGATTTTAAAGGGAAGCGACCAATCTGGTGATTTCATGATCGGGGCGGTGGTCAGGGCCATTCTCAGTGTTTCAAATGCCTTCAAGCATGCCTCATCAAAGATAAAAAAAGTGTGTCCTTAACAAGTAAACTACACAAAGGACGTGATATCTTACTAAAGTCTTTGATGAACCTACCGTAAAAACCTGCATGCCTTAGGAAAGACCTAATTTGACGCATGGAATTGGGTGGAGGAAGGCCTACAATGAGGTCAACCTTAGCCTTGTCTACCTCTATACCTTGAGGGGACACAATGTGTCCCAACACTATACCCTCCCGAACCACAAAATGGCTCTTTTCCCAACTCAAGATTAGGTTTGCCTCAGTACATCGTTCCAACACTCTAGTCAAGTTCCTAAGGCATTCCTCAAAAGACGGTCCAAACACTGAAAAATCATCCATGAAAACCTCTAAGAATTTCTCCACCATATCGGAGAAAATAGCCATCATACACCGTTGAAAAGTCGCCGGTGCATTACATAGCCCAAAGGGCATGCGCCTGTAAGTAAAAGTGCTAAAAGGGCATGTGAATGTGGTCTTTTCCTGGTCAGCGGGGTATACTGAGACTTGATTATACCCCGAGTAGCCATCAAGAAAACAATGATGATGAGGCGATCAACAGGAGAGACGTCATATTCCCTCACTTATGGAATGGAGGTTATCATCCCCTTGGAGGTCGGTTTTCCCACAATTCAGTCTAAAATCTTCGAATCAGCAAACAATGATTAGGCCATCGCTCAAGCTCTAAATCTAGCAGAGGAACGCAGAGAGGCCACCCTCATTCGCTTGGCAGCCTATCAACAACAACTTACCAGAAGCTTCAATAAGAATGTGCTTGTCAGACAATTTCTACCTGGTGACTTGGTATTAAGGAAGGTCGTGGATCATAAAAAGATCCCTGTAGAAGGGAAGCTTGGACCCAACTGGGAAGGGTCGTACAAAGTCACATCTGCCTTGGGCAACGGAGCTTATTATTTGGCCAACCTAGAAAGCAAGCCCATTCCTCGTCCTTAGAATGTTGCCAATTTGAAGAAATACTATCAGTGATATTGTGGGTGTTTGGGAAGTGAGTTTTTATGTAGATTTTAGGAGATGTAGGTTTTTATGAGATAAAAAATTTTTAGTGTTTGGGAAGATAGTTGGGTTTTTATGTGGTTGGATGTGATGTTTGTGAGAGAAAAAGTGAAATGATTATGGGGTTGGATGTGATATTTTGTTTGGATGTGTTTTTTTTGGTTTTGCAAAAGTTTTGTCTTTTAGTGGAAAACCAACTAAAAAATTTGGCAACTTTTCTTCCCAAACACCACCATTATGACTTGAATATCTTTCAAATGTAATCCCCATTTTATGAGTATCAATGAAATCAACTTTTCTTTACAAATTGTGTTCTTTTTCATATGCGTCATGCATATTTTCGCTCAACAATTGAGCAAGATTGGGTTACGGGTCTTAACCTACGCCCTTGCCCGAAATCTTGACCTCTGGTCGGAGTACGGCGCCAAGTGGTATCGCTTAGTGAAATTTGTGCCAAGTATCGTTACTTGAAAGCATGGTCCATGGTAATAACTCGCGCTCAACGGAGAGTCGAGATACGCTCACCGATGAGCTAAACTTGACCAAATCAAGTAAAGACCAAGCAACGAAGTGTTTGGTCAAACTCAGCATATTTTAGTTATTTATTTATTTTTCAAAATTTTGTCTAAGGCAGGAAGCCTAGTCTGTCCAAAGAGACGGTCCATTCGGTTTCGAAGCCTCTGCTCGACCAAAGGGCATACAAAGCTCTCTTAAAGGCAAGAAGCCTGATCTGTTCGAACAGACGGTCCGTTCGATCTCGGAGCCTTTGCTCAACCGAAGGGCATACAAAGCTCTCTTAAAGGTAAGAAGCCTGATCTGTCCGAACAGACGGTCCATTCAATCTCGAAGCCTCTGCTCAACCGAAGGGCATACAAAGCTCTCTTAAAGGCAAGAAGCTTGGTCTGTCCGAATAGACGGTCCGTTCGATCTCGGAGCCTCTGCTCGGCCGGATGGCATACAAAGCTCTCTTAAAGGCAAAAGGCCTGGTTTGTCTGAACAAACGGTCCATTCGATCTTGGAGCCTCTGCTCGACCAAAGGGCATACAAAGGTCTCTTAAAGGCAAGGAGCCTAGTGTGTCTGAACAAACGGTCCGTTCAGCCTAAGAGCATTTGCTCGGCCGGGGGCATACAAAGCTTTTTTAAAAAAAGCAAAAAGCATGGTCTGTCCGAACAGACGGTCCACTCAGCCTCGGAGCCTTTATTCTGTAGGAAGGTATACAGTACTCATGAAAAACAAAGATGAAGAGCAAATAGACTGACAAAAACATAAAACATCTCATCGATAATCTTGCAAGAGTTACAAAAATAAAAAAAAGTCCAACCTTACATTCACAAGAAGCAACCAAACTCCTCAAGGGGAGTTGCCAAAAGAAAAATAAATAAAAAGGATTGACGTATTTCTGAGGAGCATCTGAAGGAGCAGTGGAATTGGTTGGCAACATGGTCCCTCGAACAGTAGTTGGATCAGCAAAAGGTTTTGGTACATCCAAAGCACCTTGTTCAACCACAGTAGAAGTTGGTGAAAGAGTCGACCAGGCGACGGTAGGAAGTGTAGCAGAAGTACTCGATGGTACAATCTGCTGGTTAGTCGGTTGACCCTTTTCTGTTGAAGAAGCTGGGATCTCCTTATAAAGAGGAGAACTATTGGGCACCTTCACTGCAGTCAAAGCATCATTCCAAGCTTGGGCGTAAATCCCATCTTTGGCTTTGTGGGCCTCGGTTAAATAAGCGACACCAGCCTCGTTCCAACCTTGCTGCCAATAACAGTCCTCTGCAAGCTTCAACTCGGCTATCTGAGCTTCGTCCTTCTTTACAGCTTCAGCTGCAAGTAACCGAGCCTTTTCAGAAATGGCAAGGCCTTGCTTCAATCTTGAAGCAGTATGCTCAATTTCTTTTTTCTTCTCTTTTTCTAGCTCCAAAGCCCTAATCACCACACCAACCTACTCTCTTGATTCAAGAGGCTGCTGCTCAATCTCATCATAGCGGCCAAGTGCTAGGTGGATCTTTTGGTTAGCCTGAAAACCATTGGAGATATAAGTTTGCACAGTGAGGAAATACACTTGAAAGAAGTGGCAACTTAAAAAAGATGAAGATAAGAACTTGCCACCACCATAGATTGCGAAGTACTCTTCACCAAGTCCCTATTTGCTTGAGTGTTGTGCTCGGCCATATCAAGTGGAAGGAGCAAAGCTTTTGAAAGATCGAAAGCTAGGGCAGCCGAACTCACCGTGGAGTCGCTGGTATCAATCGGTCGGCCTTCATGCTCAAGCTCGGGCTTTCACAAATCAGGCCCTGTCTTTTGTTTCAGTCCAACACTAGCATTACCTTTTTCTCTCTCTTTCTTTTTTCCCTTCACTCGGTCCGAAATCGAGGCAATTGCGGTCGTGGCTGCAGTAGCTAAGACCACCCCCGACGTTTGCCCGGTCGGTCGTGGGCGTTTGGTTGGCGATGGATCAGTAACCTCAATTGGGGAAGGGTCAGTGCCAAGAACAGCAGCTTGTAAATCCAACAACACTCTGTTCCTCAACATGTCTTCTCCCTCACTGGTTGGTGAAAGAGATGGAGTGTAACCCTTATTGCTCTCAGATTGGCTTGGCACTTGTGCAGTGGAAGAGGATGTACCAACTTGCTCAACCTCAATCTCCACGTCCGATTCAGGCCACTCACGAAGACAGGTTGTAAGAATTGACTTTTGCTGGATAGTGGACTCGTATGTAGGTTCGTATCCCAGCAACTCAGGAGGAGAACGTTTCTCGTAGCTAAGAGTGGTTTTGATGGCCTTTCTATTTTCTAAAGTTTTCCTTCTCTTGAAACAACCTTTCCCTGAAAAAAAAAAAAAAAGAGTGGAAAACGCTAAGCATCATATAAAAGTGCTAGGAGTCAGAGGCAAATATAGAAGCGAAGAAAGCGTAAAGCAAGATAAAGACCTAGGCAACCGTTGACCCTCGATACTAACTATGTTCGATGCTCGGTCCCAGATGGAAATTCCTAATTTCCCTTTACCAAAAAGAAGTCATCACCATGCTTATCCGCGTCAGGCAAATCGTTCACCAATTGGTATGCAAGAGACCGAGCACGAATGTAATATGTCGCACCACTACTATGGGACATATAATAACAATGAACAATATCCCAAATGTCTAGACTAAGCCCGAGTCTTTGGTTTAAGGCACACACACCCGATAATACCCTAAACAAATTGGTGGAAATTTGTATAGGAGTGAGTTCAACATGGTGTAAAAAGCGACGAAGCAAAGGGTTAAGAGGGAATCGAACTCCCCCTTCAACGATACAAGCTATGGTGAAAGCAGTCATATTTATAGTGTTTTTTCTCTTAGCACTTGGGCTGGCCAAAGTTAAGGTCATATCCTCTGGTATTTTATACTCTCTGTGAAACCAAGCCATACCCTTCGGAGTATTCACCTAACTCCGATATTTCTCCATGAATGAAATGCAAACCAACAGCAAAAAACAAAAAGAGGCGAAGTAAGCGGCGAGGGAAATTTGACGGACTTACAATACCAAACCAATGCCGCAAGTAACTAAGCGACCGACGCTCGCAGAGAAATCGAAATTCATTGTGCAGACCCTCAAACAAACAAACTCGCTGGAAATCGAAGTCAAAACTATTCAAGCAAAAATCAAGGTCACAATCATTGAAGTCAAAATTAAATAAATAGGGGACACCATGGGAATCTCCAAAATAGGATGTTGATCAAAGATAATAGATTGACAACAACAATGACAGGGCAACCAAAGCTCAAATGACTGAGAACAGTATATAACATCAGCGGGGCAAACGTATCGATAGCAAGGCAATGATGCAACGGTGATACCCACTGACGTCCAGTGGCAAACCGACAGCAGAAAGCTTCAAAATTCACCACCAGCATTGAAGCCCTCAAGCTTTGAAGGCTTTAAGGATCTGCTAAAGATGAAGAAGTCTGAAACGACAAGATGAAATTTCTAGAGTGAGAAAATGAAAGGCAAAAAAAGAAAAAAAAAGAAAAAAAAAAAGGGAAATGCCTCGGCTAACAAATGCCGAAATCAATGGAAAAAGAGAGAGACAACCATAGAAATCAATAGCAGAGATTAAAATGTTACCTGCGAGTTTGTTATCTTTAACCCACGTTGGTGGCAACAATGTCGGAGTAACACACCCATTGACAAACTGATAAACGTAGAAGGATTTTTTGTCTACCTTACTTTCTTCGTTTTTACTTATATCAAAAACTCGATCAAAATGCAATTATCTCCAAGAACAAAATATCTATTATGCTTAATATCTATAGTTTGATCTGTATCTATATTAATTATACCCTTTATTCGAATAAAGATTCTTTTTTGAACAACTTTCTTTTTAAATTTTAAAGGTCTAATATTGGATAGAATGTGATTCTTCTTTCTGCTTTTTAATGATTCTTCTCTGAATCATATCTTTCTTTCACAAACTTGAATTGAATCGAGTTCAGGCCGCTGAAAACGTCAAACACCATCAAAGAGACACACACCAGGAGTAAGCAACGGTGAAGAGATTTGTGCTATATAGAGAGAGGTTGAAACCCACATTTTTGCTGATCCTCCAATTAAAGCTTGACGCATATCTCATAGTAGCTGCAAGAAGGACAATTCATGTCAGAACCAAGCTAAATCAACAATGCAGGAATTTCAAAAATAATATATCTATATATATATAATAATAAAAAATGGGGGGCTTGTTAGGCAGACCCACTTACAAACATTCCACTAACGGACCGTTGGCACTAAAAATGGTTTCTCTCTTATTTGATTTTCAGCGAAGGCTTGAGACAAAAGGCAGAACAACCAAACAAAGCTTAAGTATGTGGTCAACGTATTGGGAAAGCAAGAGGGCAGCTGGTTCAATGCAAGAGTTAGACCATCGAACTAAAATTCGGTCCAAACCCCGAGCTGTGTGGAAGACTGAGCAATAAGCAAATATATCAACTTGCTACAAGTCCTAGTAAAATACAACAAAGTCAAAAATAGTGGCCCTACAAGCAATCAAAACTTAATGGATATTGGGATCCACCTAATTTATCCATGGAAATTTAAGCATTTGAATTTGCAGATATAGCCATTACAAACATGGCAGCCAAGGGTTGGAAAGTTGGTAGGCCCATGGCAATCAATGTTAAATAATCAAGCTCATGAAATCAAATACATGCACGAACATACTGCTTCAAGGCTAACAGAAAAAAAAAAAAAAAGAGAAAAAAAAAAAATGGTCACCCAACCGAGGTAGCGGGCCAATAGCATAGCTCACACTTGAAGACTTCGAGCACGAGCTAGGAGGCAAATGAAGAGGGTCATTTACAAAGCATAAGCAAGTGATCTTAAGCCCAACGGACCAAGTAATCCGAACCACGCAGCCCAAGTACGAACCTCGGCCGAGCGTAGCTAAGAAGGATGACCAACTTGAATCAGGGCGTTGAACCAACCGTAAGAGCGTCCGGTACGAACCAATCATGCAAATTAACTCGCATCCAATACACAGAAAGAGCGCTTGATCTGCCACGAATAACGGAATTGCTTAACGGATTCTTTGCTCTTCCCATTGAGGAGCAACCTAACATTTCGGCTAAGTGTCAGACGGCAAAGAGAAAAACTTGGTGAGCAAGTCAAACGGTCCTTATAAAAGGTAACCTCACTCTCCTTGAGGAGGGATCGATCACCGAACACTCTAAACTAACTCGTTTATTCTACCTTTCCTATACCAAACTCTGGTACTGACTCGACCGTCGGAGGGGTTTCCAACCAACCCCAGTCGAACAGCTTAACCGTTTGTTCCTTGTGTAGGCCTTCACCCATCAGTGCATTAGGGTTCGTCAACGAAATTTCATTTTACTGTATTGCGGAAATCGGTCCGCACAGTGATCTTTTCTTTTATCCCCTGATTTAGTCTTACCCCAAATATCCCTATCATATTGTTTTTTTACTCATAATCCCTTATTATTATTATTTTTTTGTGTGTTTCTACTTCACTCTATCTTTCCCTTTGTTTCAACCTTAAATAAGTTTATATCTTCAAACAGGGGTATTATATCA
Source organism: Camellia granthamiana (assembly GCA_036172215.1). NCBI lineage: Eukaryota > Viridiplantae > Streptophyta > Magnoliopsida > Ericales > Theaceae > Camellia > Camellia granthamiana. The sequence goes on along the minus strand of JAXFYN010000065.1, from coordinate 117,346 downwards.
ATATCATGGTGAATATGGTTATACACCATGCAAACCACCAAAGCCGCCCATTTGACGCACTACTTAAGTTACCTCCTTGGTGCACTCCTTAAGTCGCCCCTTTGGCGCACTACTTAAGTTACCCTATTGGCGCACTCCTTAAGCCGCCTCTTGGCACACTACCCTAAGCTACTCCATTGGCACACTACTTAAGCCATCCTTTTGACACATTTTGTTCCTTTCCAAGCTGCCCCTGGCGCACTTCTTCATCTATTACCATCACCATTTAAAACTACATCATAAGTTACGTGTGTGCCACGTTTGCTAGTTCAACACTCGATCTTCTTCTATAACGATCCGACACGACAATAAATTGTCCCTCGGCATTTGCTCCGACCAAGCGTCGTATGCTCCCATATGGACTTTGCAATTTATTTGCCTCAAATCTATCCATGTTTTATTTTATTTTTAGTTTTATTTCATATTTTAATTTCTCTCTCCAAACTCAAGTTAGTATCTTTATTTGAGTTTGAGGGGGGTGGTGAATATAGTAACTATATATTATGTATATCATAGATACCATATTATATTTATTACCATATTTATGATTATTATACTTAGGTTTCTCTCCTCCTATATAAAGGAGTCTTGTATATTATTATTAAATACAATATTGAATATACACATTATATAGTATTTTATTTCTCTCTCTTTTAAACATTGTAACAAATTAATTAAGTAAAAATTTAAAACGAAAATATTAATTTAATGGCATTTATAGAAAATATTTTCATATTAGTAAAAAAATTTGTAGCATTAAAAAAAAATCATAAATTTTTCATCAAAGTGAGATTATTTTTTTAAACTTTCTACTAATTGTTATTTTTCTAAAATAAAATGAGTAACATCTTCTTCTTCTTCTTTTTCTTTTTTTTGGGGGAGGAAGGGAGGGGGCACAATTTTATTGCTCTAAAATATCCCTCACACAAATTCTAAAAAATGCGACCAATAGACAATTGAGTTTCAAATCCAAAAAAATTGTTCACGCACTTGCTCTTATTTGAAGCCCATTCCCAAAGTACCTGAACTCCATACATTTTTTGAACTATAAATTACCCCCACGAGAAAAAAATTGGATTCTTTATAGTTAATTGGAGGGTTCTATAAAAAATATATGTGTGTTTTGATTATGAATTTAGATTAAAAAATTATATTATATTTCATTCACATTTTCAATTCATGATTCAAACTAAGTGCAAGTATATTTTCAACTAAATCACTCAATTCAATCAACTTGAAATAAATTACACATCAAAAAATAATTTGACATATTTTCATATCAAAACATAATCATCGGATACTTTCCAATAATAAAAAAGCAAGAAATATCAAAGGCTTAAGATATCCTGTTAATTATTATTATCATAATATTTTAATTAAATTTTCGATGAAACAAGTATTTTATTTGATACTTTCTTCACTGAAGGTTCAATCAAAACATCAAATAAAAATTACAGTTATGCTACGTAGCTCGAAATTTCCGAGCTCGAATTCAAAATGACGTCGTTTAGTCGTTTCGATTTTTTTTTTTTTTTTTTTCAATAACTGGCAGAAGAAGAAAAATAAAAAAAGAAGAAGAACAAAGAAGAAGAAGAAGAAGAGAAGATGAGAGTAGTAGTAAAGAGAGAGAGAGAGAGAGAGAGAATTATCATCATCAACCACCCAACACATCTTCATCAACACAACAGAGAGAGAGAGAGAATCATCATCATCATCATCACATCTGAAATGCTGAAATGGTATATTTAGAAACTACCATATCTCTTGCAATGATATAGTTTCTAAACCCACCATAGAGATCAACAAAAAAAAAACTGTAAAAATCTGAAAAAAAAAAAACTTCAACACATCATCCTCATACACAGATCGGAGGTCGGGCTGCGACGATCGGAGGTGGAGGCAGCAGCGATCGACCCTCTCTCTCTCCATTCCCTCTTCCCCTCTCTTCTCTTTCTCTCTTTCTCTTTCTTCTCCTCTTCCTCTTTCTCTTCATCTTCTTCTCTCTGCTCTCTCTGTTTTAGACATAAGGAGGGGAAAAAAAAAACTGCCCAAAACGACGTCGTTTTGGCCAGTTGGGGGATTCGGAGAAGAAAGATTAGAGCTACGAAGGATTATTCTAAAAACTACTACAATATTTGGGGACGGGGGATAAATTTCAAGGAACCCAACATTATTGTTGGGGTTGTGTTGCCAAAGGTTTGTGAAAATTTGGTAATGGACATGTGGCGGTGGCAAGGTTCAAAATTAAATTAACATTTTGGTCAGATCTCAAAGTATATAATATGAATTGCAAGCCCAAACAGAAAGTGCCCAATCCAAATATATGAAGGGGAACTTACTGATAAGTCTCATGTATAAAGTTCAAGATCCAGCTAATCCTCAAACAAAACACTTGCACCAATTAGTTCAATACATTTTTAATTGTTACCAAAAAATCCTTTTTTTTTTTTTTTAAAAAAAAATTTACAGACACTGTTCACATCTTACTACCGTCGGACTTCCGTCAAATGGTCGCCGGAGACTCGTCGGAATGTTCAACATCGTCGGGAAGTCGCCGGAGTATCACCAGGAAGTCGCCGGAGTTTCGCTGGAAGTTCACCGGAGTGTTAAGAACGTTAATGGAAGTTGCCGGAATGTTCAGAACGTTCACTGAACGTTAAGAATATCACTGGAGACTTGCCGGAATGTCTAGAATATTGCCGAAAAAAAAGAAGAATAAATGGAGAAATTAGAGCAAAAAAAAATAGCAAAATGTGCTAAATATTGATAAACTAAAAGGAAAAAAAAATGAAACGACAAAAAACAGCAACAATGGGAAAAACATATGCTATTTTTCAATTTTTGTAAAGTTCAAGCAAATAATCTCCAATATTGATCAAACTGAAAAGTAAGTTACAGTTTCAAAGCAAAAACCTATTAAGTATTTATCCTTATTAATCAAACTGGAAAACATGTTATGAAACTGTAAAATTTTACAGTTCTAAAGAATGTTATAAAACTGTAAAATTTTATAGTTTTATACCATTATTCATTCCAGTACCAAAAAAATTTGAAATTGCAAAATTTTACAGTTTTAAACCATGATTCATTCCAGCACCAAAAAAATTTTGAAACTGCAAAATTTTACAGTTTTCACCGCCTGTAACTAAAACTCGAAAACTACTTGTTCAGAATTTGAAAATTTTCTCCATTAGACCAGAAAAACAGAAGCGTATAGCAGAGAAAAAAAAAAAAAAAAAAGAGATCGAAGGAGAAAGGTGGATGTAGAGAGAAGATTGTACTCCGGCAACTATTTTTTGTTTAGATCTAGCCAAATCTGATGTAGATCTACTCAGATCTGATGTAGATCTGAGTAGATCTACATCAGATCTAAGTAGTTCTACTCATCTTCTTTGTCGGAAATATATCATCTTCTTCGTCGGAAATATATTATCTTCGCCGTCGGTGAGGGTGAAGTCACGAGTTGATTTCGATGGTTGGTGGTTATCGATGAACCCCGATCAATGGAGAAAGACATGATCACCGGTCGTCGTCCATGGCAAAGACGATAAGAGAAAAATGCAGAAAAAAAGAGAGAGAGGAAAACGTAAAGAGGGAGACAAAAAGCAGAGACAGAGAGAGAGAGAGGAGAAAGGACTTTTGAGTCTACTCAAAAAGTTACAGGATTAAATGGTGTCCATATATTCCACATAGGACCTGTGGGTACTTTCCAACATCTCAATGTTAGCCTATTGGGATGTTGGACATTCATATATAAAATTTGGGCTTTTGTGTATTGATCATACCAAGAATATTCTGCCAATTTCATAAATAATAAATAATTATTATTATTCAGTTTTGACTAATGATATTTTTAGCCAAAAAAAAAAAGAAGTATATTGATATGTGAAAAAAAAAGGGGGTTAATTTAGTGTATGGGGGGCTCTCTTAGCAAACATCATGCTTGAATTTGAGTATTTCGGTACAACTTTTCTTCTCTTATTTTTCTCTTACTGATTGTGATAAATAATAATAATAAGTAAATAAAACAGTTAAAATGGGAGTCATCCATTTTAAAACAAGTTTTTAATTTAAAAAATATTACTCTCACATCGAGCTAATATCTATTCATCTTAAAACAAAAAGAATTATTAAGATAATTTTAAATTAAAAAATAACACTATCACATATTCTAGAAATATTTTCTATAAAATGGACTTCTTGTTAAAGTTTCAATGACAATTGCAAGTCAGCTCCAGTATTTTTTTTATAGTAGCGGCCCCAAGTCAAGGAAGTGGATTTGATGTTACGATGACAACAACATGAAAAAGAAAACTTTCCATTTAGACACAACTAACTATGGGTGTGAATTATAAATTATAATCTCTAACATACAGTCAGAGCTTTCAAAAATTTCAATGGATGTAGATGGTTGAGGTCGGGAAAACATATCAATTGATCTCCCCTCAATATTTTTTTTTTTTTGGTGTGGACTTGAATGGCTATTATGCTTCGACGCGATGGTGTCAAATCTCTCTCAAAGGCTTAATCCCCCCCCCCCCCCCCCCCCCGCGGCCAACTCGGTGAGTCATCGAGAGTGACCACTTCCATGTTGAATTGGACTAGGGCTACTTGAATATTTAATATTTTAAAATTTTGTGATAAAAACTTGATACATCAATTCTAGTGATATTAAGGCCAAGTTTGGCATCTACTAAATAATACAAAAAGTCAAAAAGTCACTATCCTATTTAAGTCACATCATCTTATTTAAATCACATCACATCTCTAACACATCACATCAAACCCAACCCACATAAACCAATAAGTCAAAAAGTATACTTTTTTAGAATATTCCAAACCAACCCTAAATTTTTAAGTGTACCGTGTCCATCAAGTAGTTGGTAAGCATGAAAATAATTTTATTCACTCATCTAACAAGATGGGAGAAAAATTATCTTTTTGATTGATTAAAATAATAATGAGTTATGTTTAAAATAATGTGAACAAATAAAACCAGACTCTCTAAATATGTTATGGGAATTTTTAATAAATTGTCGAGCCTACCTTTGCTAATTGATTGTCTCTATTCGAGTTTAATATCAATAAGTCTAGTAACACAAACACCAAACACTAAATGGGACACATGAGTCTCACATAAGTGTATCTTATTGTGTTTGGCATTTTTTTTCTTACATTACCTGTTCAATGTTATCATAGGATGACCCCGAGTGAGATTCGTGCTGACCTAACCACTCGTTACGCTAAATAATCAGATGGGTCGAGTCTACTTTTGTTGATGAATGGTTGCTACTAGGCTCGTTGTTATCATCTAACAACCTCCAATGAAGTTAATGTTGACTTGACCTCTAGGTTGAGTCAAAATATTGATTACATAACTCACGTGTGTTGTTTGCTTAACGGATTAAATTAAATGAAATTATGAGTATAGTAGGATCAGAGATGGAACTAGAATTTTATCATTGGAGAGGTCAAAAGATAAATAAAAATTTTCACCATATATATAAGCACATATGTGCGTACAATATGATATATAAATTATATCTATACACATAAAACAATTAAATATTATAGGAGTAATTTCTAATAGGATGAAAAAGCTTTTTTGGTACAAAATAAAAAGAGAATGCAAGATGGGATAAGAATGAGATATATATTTTTTTATAATGGAGGACCATTTTATGTATAAAATGAGATACATATTTTTAAAATGCTATGACAAATCATATTTTTCACAGAAATAGCGAGGCCATGGCCCCCTATAGTCTTCTTTTAGTTTTGTCCCTAGGTAGGATTGAGTGAGAATATTATTAATGTGGTTGTATTAGTTTAGAAATATATGATATAGAGTGTTTGTTTGTGTACTAGTATGGTGGTATTAGTATGTTAGGATTAAATCTATAAAATTACGTAAATACCCTCATTGTATAATAATTAGCTTTCTTGTTTTTGTAATATAAGGGCAAAATTGTCTTTTGACACCTAATCCCATGGGATTGGATTACCAATCCTACTCCTCCTATGGGAAAGCTAACCCCACTATGTGAGGCCACGTTTGTTTGTTTGGCGGATTAGATTAGATGTGATTGTTAGTAAGAGAATGATTAGTGAAGAGATTGTTAATGGGGAGATTAAGTAAAAGTGTGTTTATTATGATGATAGTGTGAGAGATAATTAATAATGAGATTATTACATTATTTTTATATAAAATAAATAAAAAAATTATTTATATATTTTAAAAAAACTAAAACAAATATTAAAATAAACAGGTACACTTGGTGGAAAAAAAATAAGGCTCTGTTTGGAAGGATTTTCAAATCACAATTCTACCCACACATTCTAATATCATGTTTGGATAGAGTTTTCCAACTATATTTCCACAATAAGCATAAAACTCTGTAGAAAACTCAGTGTAAAGCGCGATTTTCGATTTTTTTTTTTTTTTGAAATTTGGCCTAATCGATTATCCGGCCGATTGACCAAAACAGTGCAATTTTTTTTTTTTTTTTGCAATTGACATATGTTATTTTTTATATATTTGAAAAAAATATATTCTGAATTTTTAAAATTTTTTTATGTGCTTTAATAGAATTTTGAGTTGTATGTTTGGTTATAAGTTGTAAGTTTTTGTATCAAATATCATATGTCACATCAAAAATTTTCCACTCAATTCAAAACTATTTTCAATACTCCTTCACCAAACAAATTTTTCACACTCAAATCATAATTTCACAATTCACAAACTCAAAATACAATTGTTACTCTCAAATCATATTTAGAAAGTTCTACCAAACGCAACGTAAATTTTTTATATAAAATAGATTCAATCTTCTCACTATTTTTCTAATTTCACCCTAAAATTCAAGCAAGTTAATCCCCCTATGAAGGGGGATTACTAAGCTCCTCGGACTATTACTTCCCCTTTCAAATTATCATCCAATAAGCTGTAAGACTCCACAACTATAGCACTCCAATCCCCCTTCTCACGCGAGTAAACAAACATGACCTAAGGATATTCATTATCCCCTGAAACTATTAATCTCATTCCATTTTTGTTAACCAAACTTGAATTATGTAGAACTCACAAGACTAGTTATCCAATCCCCATCAATGAAATCAAACAAACCCTACCGTAATGTCCCATGTCACATCCATACAATACAAGAGTTTTAACTGACATGCTAAATAAGAATACATGTAGATCCAGCAATCAAAAGTAATCTTTAAACCACTCATCCGTATATAAAAGGTCAGGTCACGTTATATATGCCTGGTTGTTTTCAGAAGTAGCCTAAAGAGAATTTATAAGGAAGGAATTGTTAGTAAGGAAATTAAATAAAATTATATTTACTTTAATGAGTTTGTTTTCAAAAGTAGCATGGAGAGAATTTATAATGAAGGGATTGTTAATAAAGAGATTAAATAAAATTATATTTACTTTGATGATAGTTGTTAGTATATAAATTGTTAAATTATTTTTATATAAAATAATAAAACAAATAAAAAAATATAAAAAATTAAACATTAATGTTCAAAAAAAATGTCCAACATGTAAAAAAAATACAAAAATACAAAAATTTATAGTCTTCTCACTATTTTTCTAATATCACATCCATCTCCTTCGTCACAATCCCCATTCCAACCTCCATCTTAATCTCCTCCTCTATTTTAATCCCTTTCCCAACTCTACAAACAAACACAACACTAAATGGGCTCCACCTCCATCCTAATCCCATTTCACCCTCTACACCCTAAAACAAATGGGGCTATAAGGTTGAGAGTTGTTGTGTCTTATGGCAAAGCAGCACTACTGTAAAGATTTATAGAGGTATTTATCAAGTTATTTTGATAATTTGAATCGTTTAAATTGTAAAATTTGTCAAGTATATTATTCATATAAAAAATCAAATTAATCGGACGTCTGTAACTCCATGATCAAGTCTTAATTATTTTTAAAAAATTATTAAAATAATAATAACCGTTTATTTTTTGAAAAACAAATGTGCTCTTATTATGAAATTACAAATGTTAAATTTACTTATTTTTTGTATGGATGATTTGCTTGACGAACCTTACAATATGAACGGTTTTCATCATCAAGAAAGACTCAGAATACGCCTTCAATAAACCTCACAACAAGCTCGTTTGGAAAGTGGGTTGGCTTTTTGACTTTTTGGTTTTTTTAGCTATTTTAGCCTGGGGCTAAAAACCTAGTTTGGGAAGGACTTTTGACTTTTTTGATTTTTTTGTGAGAAAAAGAATGTAATGATTATGGGTTGGATATGATGTTTTGTCTTATTGGATTAAAAAGCCTATTTTATTTTTTGTGACTATTTTAGTCCAAAAAACCTCAAAACCAACTTCTCAAACAGAGGCAACAGCTAGGAATGGCAACGGGCCGGAGCGAGGCCGAGGATCACACTCCCCGTTCCTGATCCCCGATGGTAGAAATTTCCCCGTCTCCGGCCCCGATCCTCGACGGGAAGCTTTTCACCACCCCCGCTCCAGTCCCCTAACGAGGATCGGGTTTCCCTGACCCCGAAAATTCCCCAACCAAAAGAAAAAAAATAAAATAAAAATACAATAGAAGATCTGGAGCATATACCAGATTTAACAACATCATCATCAAATCCTAGATCAAAGCATCATTATCTAAAAATCCACAATTCCAAGCATCTGTAACGCAGTGTTTTGTATCTTAAAAAGAAAAGATGAGTTAATTTATGTTGTGATTGAATCATAAGTAACGAACAAACTTCAGTATTTTTCTTAATTAATCTAATGGAAACAATGGATGATAATAAAATAGTATGTTACAGCAACAAATTTTTCAATGCTAGGGAGAAAAAATAAAATCAAAAAAATAAAAACAAAAACCACCATAAAAGTGAATGTTAAGTGATGTGGGTAGCTATTAGAACATGTTCCCTTTACAACTCTCTCTCCCCCTCCCCCTGTTAGTCATGAAAAGTATATTCAATACACCCATTACAAATCTATTTAACACACCCACCCAGATATATTCAAATACCAAATATATTTAACACACCCATACAGATCTGAGCATATACTAGATCTGAGCCAATCAACTTCAACACAGATCTGAGCATATATCAAATCTGAGCCTATCAACTTCATCGTCATCATCATCAATAACAACACACTAATGATGAAGGGATGACGGCGATCAGTGGTGATGGAGAGGAGCGACAAAACTCTGATGATGGAGGGACGACGGCGATCGGCAGTGAGAGAGAGAGAGAGAGAGATCGGAAACCTAACACTCTCTCTCGCTGATGAGAGGACAGCGAAAGAGGAGGGAGATCGACGGTGATAGAAGGAGGGAGATCGCCGCCAACGCCGTGAAGGGCAGCTGTGCAGAGAGAGAAAGAGAGAAGGTTAGGAGAAATTAATGAATGTGAGTGGGAGAGAGGCAGACTCAAACATATATAAGGGGAATATTCGGGGAATTATTTAGTGATAATTTGGGACGGGGCTAGGGCCGGGGGAACCTATCCCTATCCTCGGCTCTAAAACTGTCGGGGATTTAATTTTCAATACCATCTCCGGCCCTATGAGGATAATTTTCGAAAAAAACCCGTTCTAATCAGAGTCGGAAAATTGAATCCCGTCAGGCCGGGTTTAAATTGCCATCCCTAGCAATAGCCTGCTAGCAGGATTATAAATTTCCATTATATAAACCAATACAAAAAATCTTAAGCCTAATTCTCTAACTCTCTCTAGGTTTCCTTTTTTAACATGATTATGGTAGTCATTGGCAAGCACCACAATAATGCGCCAACTGAGATTCAACGCTTCATTATCCATTTCATGCCATTTAGAGATTCGAACTAACCCGATCAGATTTGTGCACTATCAGAAGGTATTTTGGTCATTTGAATAGAGGCGAATTATATTAACGATTTTGTAATTTAAGATTTATGTCAATTTGATTTATAATATTAAAATTGTGATATATTTGATTTTAAGTTTTAAATCTCGTTTTAAATAACTATTGTTCTATTTTAAAGGTAAAGTCGTCAATTTAATAAAATATAAACTAGTTTGACAATAATAAATGTCAAAAAATTATTTTTACCCACTAAAGATAAAATTATATAAAAATGATAAATCTTTTATATCTTTATTTTTTTGCCAAATTAATTGTTGGTATGTAAACCGATGATGATAATATAATGAGTGGTTGTTTTATTGATATTTTTAGATGGTTATTATGTAATAGATGATTATATTTGTTGTTATCAGATTTTTTTGATGATTATCATGTGATGAATGATTATTAGGCTTTAACGTGTAATCAATATGTTTAATATATAAAATATTTTTAATTTTAGATTTTTTGATTTAATGGATTAGTTTAAAAATGACATCAAAATTGTTACCATGTTTGACTTTTGAAAAAATACAAACTAATTTAACGAAAATAAATATAAAAAAAAATTATTTCCACCCTGCCAAAAGATAAAATTATATAAAAATAATGTAATTTTAATTTTTTTTAAAAAAATTTTAAAAAAAATTCTAAAAACAAACCAAATAGAATTTTATAACCAAGAAAGTTCCAATATTATTGGTTAAAAAATGTCATTACATTTCAAATAACATACAAGTTAACTAACATAAATAAATTATATGACAATATTGTATTTAAAATGGACCGTTTATAAAGGAAACATATTTGATTATTTTTATTTAGAACAAAATTTAAAATTTAATATCAAATAATAAGTTAACCCTGGCTGGACTAGAGTCTAGCCAAGCTTGCGCCACTCTTTTTTTTGCACGAAATAATAATAATAATAATAATAATAGGAAAGAAACACGAGAGAGAGAGAGAGAGAGAGAGAGAGAGAGAGAGAGAGACAGGAAGTAGAGAAGAAAAGATGTGAAGATAAGGAGATTGGCGTGGCATTGGCGTCTGCAAGTCCCTGTCCCATTTTGGATTCTGGAGTCCCCCACCCCACCCCCTCCAGCCCCCATGTGATTGTCATGTCCCTGCCCAACGTTTTCCCTTCTGTTGCCTATTATTATTCCTTCCTTTCTTCATCCCCGACAATTCCATTCGTAATCAACCTTGTGTTTTGGACCACGGATGTCAGAAATTGAAAAAATATATGTATGTATATAGATAAATAATAATTTTAAATATTATGAAAAAAATATTATAAAATTTTTTTCTAATTTTTTTACCATTAATTAATTTATGATATTTTATTATATGTTATGCAAATAGCTCTTGAATTAATTTCATAAATTTTTTTATAATATTTATTTTATAATACGTAATATTATTCATCAGTAAAATGTAAGTAAAATCTAATTATATTTCACTTATTTTTTTCTTTTTTCCATTCTAATTTCAACTCAATTTCATAATTCAAAAACACAATCTAGATATCACTTAAATAAAAATATCCATACAAAGTTAAAAAAACAAATATTTAAGAAAGAGAGGACTGAGGGGTTACTGTGTTGTATTGTACCGTATCCATATTACTGTGAGGGTCGGCCCTGGGCATAGACCCACCAACCCATGGCTTAGAGCCCACAAAATAGACCCAAAAAATGGGCCCATTTTATTATAATTTAGTGTAATATATTAAGTATGTTTTAAGTCAAAAAAAAAAAATAATTAAAGAAGGCTCAAACTAACTTAAAATAAATTGACTCATTAAAAAACTGAAAGGCCTATATGAAATTAAAAGAGCTCATTCTCTCTCCCTATCTAATTTTTAACCCTAACTCTTAATCTAATTTTCCCAATAATTTGACAGTAGCAGCCCAACGGAGCAGCAGCACACAAAACAGAGCACACGAAGCAGCAGCAGCGCAACAAGCACAAGTAGGTTTTTTTTCTTTTCTATTCAATTAATTAAATATTTATCTTGTCTTGTTTTTTGCTCAATTGCTATTATAATATTGGTATTTACATCATCAAGAAAAATTTGTTTAAGTTTAATAGTTTACATCACATAATTTAAAAGTTTTGTGTTTTGTTAAGTGGTGGTGGTGCTCTGGTTTTGAATTTTGAACTTAAAAAATATTTTAATCTTAGCTCATCATGACTGTTAAAAGAAATTATCCGTCTAGATTCGCAAAAATGAAAAAGAAGCAAAAACTCGAAAAATTAATCGAGTGTCAAAGATGAGCAATTGATAAGTTATTTACGAGTGACAAACAAGCAGAACAATTAGTTGAAGACTTGAATAATGATGAATTTGAAACTTTGGTGATGAGAATGAAAATTTGGTGGATAATGAGAATGAAAATTTGATGGATGAAGAAGAAAATGGGGAATTTGGGAGTGCATAAGCCAATCAAGATGATGAGATGAATGGGGAATGTGAGTATTCAAATATAGATGATCCGGGGATTTGGAAAATAATTGACCAGAATTTATGAGATTTTTTAGTCGAAAGAGGTCCTGTGAAAAGAAATTGTGAGTTCAACTTCCCTAAGGATGATTCTTTGAGGCATAGACATTTCTCACCCATTCATTATATTTGACATTTACCAAATGGAGAAAAATTTGATAGGACATAGCTAATATACTCGGAACTTTTGGATAGAGTATTTTACTTTTGTTGTAAGTTGTTTAAGCAAGAGGGAAATAAGACTCAATTGGCTACCGAAGGATTTGAAGGCTGGAGAAATATTGGTGAGAGCCTTTGTTACGACCCAACTCCAGGGGCGTAGGGTTGGAATCGCAATTTACTAACTTATTCTTATTCGTAGCAAATTAAGCTGCGCAAGCGGAAATAAAAATAATTAAACAGAAATTTTACTTCATTTAAGAAAGAGGAAATACATTTATAGGGCTTTCATTATTTTATTATTCAGTGACCAGCCCCAAAAAGAAACAAAAGGATGCAAAAATATAAAAAAGAGAAAACTAAAATAGTGGTTCAACATCAGTCCATGTGCAGGTTCCATTTTGTGGGGTTATGGGTTTCCCTTACATCTCGTCACCTGAAAGGGTAACAGCTATAAGCACACAGCAGAGTGAGAAATATTATGCCAAGAGTGTAGGGAATACAAAATGACCATGGATCATTAGTTAGGCTAAAATATTTACATAATTTAATTTGAAATAACAATTTATTTAAAGTGGCAGAATACAGAAATCATGTAAATAAATAATCATAACTACGGTATAAAACAGAACCGAACAGAGGTCACAGAAGTGACAATCAGAACAGAGGTCAATGGATCCATGACAAACAGAGGACCACAAAGTGACCAAAAAGAGACTCATGGCTATTTAAGTCCCTTAAGGCATGGGACTCCCGTGGTGATACTTACAAAACATAATTGTTTATAAGGTTATAGTCAAATATATTCTAAAATTTAAACAAACATATTCATGGGTTTCTTTTTACATAAATAGAGTTTAAAAAGAAACCCACGTAACTGAAATATTTATAAAACATAACTTTTATTTATATGATCAAATAAAATATAACTTGTATAAAATAAGTTATGGTAACTCAAAACATTTGTAAAACATATAATGGTAAATCAAGGTATAACATAACTCACCTTAATTGTAACCGTTAGCCTTACTTCACTATCACAACTCCCTCCTATAAGATCCTTACTCTTCTCTCTCTCGGTTTTTCTTTCTTCTCTTTTCTTTCTTTTTTGTTTTCTTTTTCCTCTGTTCAATACGTTTTTTCAACCCAATCCACCCTTATATATCTACCAAGCCTAAGGATGATATAATTATCCTATTGGGTGACTCACCCTCTCCTATACTTTGGAGACCCCAAGTGGCATATATGTATTTGCCCAGCACACAACAAGCCCTTAATTACCTAGATTAGCAAATCCTTCATAATCTGATATGAATTTAATTCCAGGATCTGTTATCATTCCATAGATATATTATATTTATTATATCTATTTGTTTAGCCTATTTAGTTATTTACTATTTTATTTTATTTTAATTTGATCCAACTAGTATTATAATTATTTGATTTCAAATAATAATCTCTAATTAATCCCATATAACCCAGTGCCAAAATAAATTCTGTATTTGTTATTATTTAATATATATTCTCACGTACACCCACAATTATATATAACTATAAATATTTATGTGGTATTTAATTAAACGTTCAGGGTGTCACAGCCTTAAAGGCCATGAAAGTGGTAACGAGCACATTACTTACATGAGCAAATGGATTGAGTTGGAGGAAAGATTGGGAAAGCATCAAACAATAGAAAAAAGTATACAAGAACAAGTTAACAAAGAAAGAGAGCACTTGAGACAGGTTTTATTGATGATAATTGCAGTTGTGAAAACACTTGCCAAGAATAATTTGCCTTTTCGTGGAAGGCATGAGAAGATTTCTGAAGAGAGTAATGGACTTTTTTTAAGCATAATTGAAATGATTGATGAGTTTGATCCAACGATGGAACAATACTTGTAGCAGAGGGAAAAGTGTGAGATTCATTACCATTATTTGAGTCACAAAATTCAAAACGAGGTGATACAAATGTTGGCCGGGGAAGTCAAAAATGCAATTTTGTCGATAATCAAACTAGCAAAATACTTTTTGGTCATACTTGATTGTACTTTGGATATAAGTCATCAAGAACAAATGTCTCTTGTTGTACGATGCGTAGATGTTTTAACAAGTCCAATTGCGATGAAAGAGTTTTTTTTGGAATTCTTGAATGTGGATGATACATCGGGGATAAGACTTTTTGATAAACTTCAAGAAGTATTAGTTAACCTTCAACTTGATATTGGTGACTTAAGAGGGCAAGGATATGACCATGGCTCTAACATAAAAGGCAAAAACAAAGGTGTTCAAACAAGAGTACTTCAAGTAAATCCTAGAGCATTCTATATGCTGTGTGGTTGTCATAGTCTTAAGCTTGTGCTTTGTGATATGGTCAACTCTTGCTCTAAAGCAAAAACATTTTTGGTGTGGTACAACACATATATGTATTGTTTTCATCTTCCGTTCAACGTTGGGCAATTTTAAAAGATAATCTAAAAGAAGGCCTCACAGTTAAGTTGTTGTCACAAATGCATTGGGAAATTCGCATTGAAAGTGTTAAACCACTAAGATACCATGCTTAAAAAATAAGAGATGCTTTAGTTGACTTGTACAACAATCCTACCACAGATTCAATTGCAAAAAGTGAAGCTAAATCCCTGGTAACTCATGAACTTGAGACTTTTGAGTTCTTGTTTAGTATTGTAATTTGGTACAATTTGTTGTTTTATGTGAACTCTGTTAGCAAGCTTCTTCAAAGTGAAGATATGGTTATAACAGTTGTTGTAAAGCAAATAGATGGGCTTGTTAAGTATGTTGCAATGTATAGATAAGTTGGTTTCACATAGGCTATGGTGGAAGCTAAAGGATGGCAAGTGAATTGGGAATTGAATTGAAAATCGCATCATTTCTAGAAAGAAACAATTTGATGAGAATGTTAGCGAAGAGGTGACCCAATCGGCTGAAGAATCATTTAGAGTTGGTTACTTCTTTTATTTTGTTGATCAACCCTTTGTTCACGTCAAAAATAGGTTCGAATAGTTCAAAGTATATGAGGCAAACTTTGGATTTTTGTTTGATTTGAAAAAGTGCAACGATGAATCGTTAAAGACGGGGTATGTGAACCTTGAAGAATTTTTAAAACATGGTGAGATTTCCGATATTGAAGGAAGAGATTTATTGATGGAGCTAAATGTCTTGAAAGAGAGATTGCCAAAAGAAGTCAATATACCAATTGAAGTGCTCAATCATCTGTAGTTGATGGCAAATTGTTTCCCAAATTCATGGGTTGCTTATAGGATATTTTTGACTATTCCAGTTACAGTTGTATCGGGGAAAGAAGCTTTTCAAAGTTGAAAATGATAAAAAAATTACCTTCGATCAAACCATGTCACAAGAAAGATTGAATGGATTAGCATTGTTATCAATTGAAAATGATTTTGCAAAAAAATTAGATTATGCAAGTATGATTAATTTATTTGCTTCTAAAAATGCAAGAAGAGCGATGATCAAATGATACTTATTAGTTGTTGTAATATAATACTAAGTATTTTTTGTGATTTTGACATAAATATTTTGTCATTTCCTTCAAAAAAAAATTTCATTCAATAAAAAAAATATATGAAATGCCCCAAATTTATTAGTTGATCATCGGCTTTAGGCCCTGGAAATCTCAAGGCCGGGCCTGTGTGGCAGCTATACAGAGCATTTATGTTCTTATATGAAAATCCATTTCAGAATATGATTGCCTCCTCTTGTTGTCGTAAGTGAGTGGCTGAAGCAATTACTGGGTTTGTTCTTTTTACAATTAATTAATTTTGACATATTTTAAAAAGTAAGTTAAAAGTTGATTTTTTAATTTGTTTTATTAAATATACAAAAAAAAAAATAGAGAGGTGATATGACCTAAAAAAATCAAAAAGTCAAAAAATTGATTTTTAACCATGTTGTCAAAATATATAATTATTTAATTTAGAGAAATTTGATAGTATGTTTGACAACACAGGCTATGTTTGGCATGTCCATTTGGGCTAAAATAATCATATAGAACAAAATTGGCTATTTTAACCAAATAGAACAAAATGTCACATCCAAACTATAATCATTTCATTTTTTTCTCATAAAAGTAAAAAAAAAAACCAAAAAGTCTATCACAAACGAGACTTTTTAGCCCCAGACTAAAATAACCAAAAAGCCAACCTTCATCCCAAACGAAGGTATAGTAGTGTCAAACTTTTAAACTTGACATTTAAAAAAAATATTATAGATAATCATATTTTTTATTTTATTTTTAGATAAATTACAAATACACCTCCTCAAGTATACTTAAAATATGGATTATCCCTGTGGTTTGAAAAATTACAAATATCCATTAAAAAAAAATTATTTAACAAAATTAATTAAAAAAATGAAATTTCTAACTGTCCTCTTATACAATAATAAATTATCTGAATTATTAATTGAAGTATATTTATGATATCATTAAAAACTGTTAATTGACTTTACAATTTATTGATAAAAAGGACAATTTGTTATGAAATTAGAAAGAATAATCCTATATATATACCAATTTGTATACTAAATAGTATACTAATGGATGATGTGGCATAATTTTAGAGGTTTTGGTATTTATAATTTGTAGAATAGGTGAGGTCATAATTTTGAAGTGATAATGTCATAACATATGTTAGTACACTAATTACCAATAGGTGCATGTAACACAACTGAACTAGAAACTTCAGGGATTAGAATGTAATTTCTAAAATCACATAGAGCAATTTATATTTTATGCAAATCTCAAAATGTGTATTTATAATTTACCTTTTATACTTTTACTTCAAGACTTGAGTAAGTGATTATGAATATAAGTCTCAATCTTTTGTTTATAGAGAAAATTAGTTTAAGGTCCCTCTCCTATTTTTAGTAGTGGAAAAGGTCCACAATATTATGTTGTGATGTTTAAAGTCCCTAAACCCCACACCCATATATTATGGAGAAATTTACCATATTCTTTCCTTGTAAATATACGTATGTCATTTTCATCCAAACAAACAAGCTTTACTTCTAAACCCCTACAAAAGCGATAAGAGAAAAAGAAACAGGAGATAAGAGAAGTGTGAAATAAATATCTCTCTTCGATTCGTCTTTCCCCCCCACTGCACACAAATATACGTATATATATACAGTGATATGTATATAAATCAACCAAATCGCCATTAACATTAGGCATGATCTCTCTCTCTCTCTCTCTAAGACTATCTCTCTTTTCAGCATCATCTTCTCTTTCTCCTTATATAGTTTTCTCTAGATTGTGAGTACAATTGCTATGAATTTTTTTATTTTCTTCCTGTAATCTATCGAAACAGAGGAAAGTCATGTCCCAAATTTCTTCATTTTGAGAAATTTCAATTTTCTTTGAACAAAGCCAGAGAAATTTGTGAACAAAGTCAGAGAAATTTTAATTTTTTCTGAATTTTCTATAGGAAGTGCAGAGAAATTCTTTGAATCGAATTTTCTCTAGATCGATTTAAGGGACCTTAGACATTATGAAAATATTGGATGTCCTTTATGCTATAAAATCTTAATATTATGAATGCTAAAAAAAACATTCCCTTGTTTCTATGAGTGAAAAAAGAAAGTAAGAAACAAAATAATGTAGGGCATTGCTTTGACATTAATCTAGTCAATTATATGAAGTGTACACTACTGTTAGTGTAAATGTTATTACTTTTTCATTTTTCTAAAAACCCCTTATTATTATACTTGAAAATCAGGCTTTGAGAAGAATATTTTTATTCATCTTAATTCAATACATTATACAATTACTTATTTATAGAGATGGATCACCAGTAAGTAGTAAGTCCTATAATTGAGTTATTCCTATAATCAAAGCTACAATCAAGCTATTCCTAATCTACAAATAGGAAACAATCATAAGAGATAATTCAAAAAATCTCTACACTCCTCCTCAAGTTGGTGCATAGATGTCACACATGCCCAACTTGCCCAAAAACTTTGAGAACGCTCGACTAGACACTGCTTTAGTAAGGATATCAGCCAACTGATCTTCTGAGCGAATCTTAGGCAATTCCACAATTTTCTCCTCCAATTTCTCCTTAATGAAGAATCTGTCTACTTCCACATGCTTTGTACAACCATGTTGAATCGGATTATAAGCAATATCACATGCCGCTTTATTGTCACAGTAAAGTTGAATTGGTTATGTAGGCGAGTAGCCCAAATCCCCCAAGAGAAGTTTTAGCCATAATGCTTCACATATTCCAAGTGCCATACCTCTAAATTCAGCCTCTGCGCTTGAACGTGCAACAACATTATGTTTCTTGCTTCTCCATGTAATGAGATTACCACCTACAATGGTGAAATATCCTTAAGTAGATCGTTTGTCATCTACTGCTCCGGTCCAGTCAGCATCAGTATATGTATCCATACTTTGACAATCTACATTTTTTGTAAATAAAATTCCTTTTCTAGAAGCAAACTTCAGATATCGCCAAATGCGCATAACGGCATATTCATATGTTGCTCTCTAGGATTATGCATAAACTGGCTGACAATACTCAAAGCATAGGCAAGGTCTGGCCTTGTGTGGGCTAAGTACATCAATCCTCCAACGAGTCTTTGCTATCCCCCTTGATCAACAGGCACCTGATTAGTCTCAATACATAACTTCAATCCTTCTTTTACTGGTGTATCAGCTGGTTGATATGCTGACATACTAGTTTCCTGTAACAAATCTAAGGCATATTTTCTTTGAGACAAAAAAATTCCTTTATCAAATCGAGACACTTCGATCCCAAGAAAATATTTCAAGTGACCGAGACCTTTCATTTCGAATTCTTTGGACAAATAACTCTATAGAGCCTTTCTTTTTTTAGGATCATTTCTTGTGACCACCATGTTGTCAACATACACAATAAAGGCAGTGATCTTACCATTTCAAGAATAAAGTGTGGTCCGAATTACTTTGATGGTCGCCAAAGGCTCTCATAGACTTTGTAAGCCTTCCAAACCATGCTCTAGGAGATTGTTTCAACCCATATAAAGCTTTCTTTAATCTGCACACCTTCAGACAATGCACTTATGGTATTATGCATCCTGGTGGCAAATCTATGTAGACTTCTTCGGACAACTCGCCATGTAGAAATGCATTATTCACATCAAATTGTTGTAATGGCCAATCCAGGTTCGTAGCTAGAGACAACAAGACACGAACTGTGTTGATTTTAGCTATAAGTGCAAATGTATCTGTATAATTAATCCCATAAGTTTGGGTGTATCCTTTTGCCACAAGTCTTGCTTTAAAGCATTCAATTGTGCCGTCTGCTTTGTGCTTCACAATATACACCCATCGACATCCAACTATTTTCTTTTCCAGTGGGACGATCAACAAGTTCCTAAGTTTCATTTTTCTGTAAGGATTTCATCTCCTCATTCACAATAGTTTTTCCACATTGGGTCGGCTAAGGCTTCCTGTACACTGTTAGAAATAGATACAACAAATAATTGATTTACAAATGACTTATTTAATTCTGACAAACGATGGTTAGACACATAATGACTCATGGGGTATTTAACTTTACTAGAAAATTTGGGTTCATATGTGGTTTTAGGGATACCTTTGGTTTGATGCGGTGGTAGCTGTTTTCTAGATGGTTTAGGAACATCCTCAGCAAGCGATTGGTTTGGTCTATCGGCGGCCTGTGGTATGAGGGATTCAGACGGAGATGGAGTTGCAACATCATTCTCTAGGTGTTCATCACCACCTTGGTCCAAAGGTATACTATGCAAATCTAATTCACCCGCATTGTTTTCAGCTGATTCAGAGAGTTCCTCATTATTCACATCCTGATTACTAGGTTCAGAGAGTTCCCCTTTGGTAGAAATCAAAAAATTATAGTCATAGTCTAGAGCTTGAACTTCTTCCTGGTATTCCCCTTGAAGTTCAGGCTCAGAGGAAAAATACATAGGCCTTGTTTGGTTTGTTTTTGAGAGAGTAATTTTGGAGAAAATTTTTTAAAATTTTGTTTGGTTTAATAATTTTGAAAAAAAAAAAAATCCAAAATCACTTTTTATCTTCTACACATCAATCAATCACTTTTTCTCTTTCCTTTCTCATTCTCAATCACTTTTTCTCTCACACACATCTACTCAACTACAACAAACTATTAAATCATCTCAAACTCCCATACTCCAAAACTATTTCCAAAATATACAACCAAACAAACCAAAAAAAATTCTAAACTCTCTTCTCAAATTTTTTTTGAAAATTTATTTCCCAAAACCAAACCAAACACACCCATAGAGTCTTCATGAAAAACAACATCCAACGTAACAAACATGCGTTTGGTGGGAGGGTGATAGCAGCGGTACCCTTTTTGAGAAGCAACATATCCTAGAAAGACACAGCGCAATGCTCGAGGAGTCAACTTGGTGCACTGATGTTTATGAAGGTATACAAATGCTACACAACCAAACACATGAGGAGGTAAGTTAGGGGTGACAGGAGCAACAATTGCTTCAGCGAGAGCTTGAAATGGTGTCCGAAAATCAATGGTACTGGAAGGTACTCGGTTGATCAAATAAGCTGCAGAGGTAAGTGCGTGTCCCCAATAAGAAACCGGCATATGGACTTCTATCAACGAAGCACGAACAACCTCCAACAAGTGCCGATTTTTTCACTCCGTGACCTCATTCTGCTAGGGTGTATCAGAACAAGTAGTTGGATGAATAGTTCCATGGGTTTCCAAATATCGTTTTAATTCAAGACTCGAATATTCACCTCCATTATCACTGCGGAAAACCTGAATTTGTGCATTGTACTAACTATGAACAATTTTATGAAAATTTTGAAATAACAAGTTTACTTCACTTTTGGACTTCATCAAATATACCGAAGTCATCCTGGTACAATCATCAATAAAACTAACAAACCAACGTGATCCATCCAAGTTAGTAACCTTAGATAAACCCCAAACATCAAAATGTATAATCATAAAAGGAACTGGGCTTTTATTCAAAATTAATGGAAATGAAGCACAATGGCTCTTTGCAAGTTCACAAACATCACATTTGAAACTGGAAATATCAATTTTTGTAAATAAATTAAGAAACAATTTCTTAAGGTAACCAAATAAAGCATGCCCCAGACGTCGATGCCATAACCATATCTCAAATTTCTTCTTTTCACCCGTAGAACTGCCTATCATTAAAGCATGACGCAACCGGTTTGAACTCTTTGACACCAAGTCTAAGTAATACAGTTTCCCTTGCCTAACACCACAACCAATCGTCTGCCTTGTTTGGATGCCCTTAAACACACAGAAAATCAAGCCAGAAAATGACAACACAAAATAAGGCAGTGGTTATTTGGGAAACTGACAAGAGATTATAATCTAAAGATGGAACAATCAAAATAGAATCTAAATTCCAAGTGTCAGTGATGCACAAGGATCCTTCTCCAATAATCGGAATTGAGGTACCATTGGCAGTGGAAACAAAATTTTGTGCAGAAGGTTTAACAGGAAAGACTTGTTTAGAATCAAATGTCATATGATTCGTAGCTCCGGAATCAATTATCCATGCACTATTAGAAACAGGTGCAGAAATATTTAAAACCTTACACCATCATTACCTACCGTTGCTGTTAATGCCGAGAATGCGCAATATCATTCTCTGTCTTTGTTTCAACAACCACAGCAGTAGAGGTATTCTTAGAATTCCTCTTCCGTGAATCACGACTATGATCCCACCATTCTGGATACCCCACAAGTTCGTAGCATCAATTTTTGGATGACCACTTTGATTGTAGTGAGTGCATTTGTAGGAAGATTTATCGACACCAGTAGCAGTCTTAGGAGGGAAGGGCTTCGGTCAGTTCTGCTGGTGTTGAGGAGGCCAATTCTGATTAGAACAATTTTGAGTCACCGTGGTGAAAACTTCAGAATTTCCAAGTTCAATATTCATCGTTTCGCATTGAACACATTCACGGCGGACCAGTGCATAACATTCCTCTAATACGGGAATTGGATCCTTCCTCAAAATTTCACCATGGATTTGTTTGAATTCACCATCTAATCCACCAAGAAAAATATGCATCCTTAGTCGTTGAACTGGTTTCTGATAGGATGCAACATCTTTTTCACTCTCCATGATCACTTGATCACGATGATCCAATTCACTAAAAATTTCAATTAACTCTCCATAATACACAGAGAGTGTTCTGTCACTCTGTTTGGCAAAGAAGGCCCTCTGGTTCAAGGTAAATACTTGTAATTCGTCCACTCCATCATAAAAAGCTTGAGAAACAGCTTTCCAAATATCACGAGCGGTGGATAGGCGAATGTATCGTTTCATAGTGTCTGGGGACATAGAAATCAACAGCCATCTCTTGACCTTTGATTGTCTGCATACCACTTCTCATATCCATCATCCGTCTCAGTTGGTGGTTGTGAATTGCCACGAATAAAGGAGAGTTTCTCCTTCTTAGCAATATGCATCTCTATGATTTGAAACCACATATCATAATTGGTCTCATTGAGTACAATCCTTGCATTGAACGATGAGCTTTCGGATTGAATGATAATGGGAGCAGACTTGGTGCCAGATGTTTCAAAATCTGACTTGGCCATGGTTTGATGGTGATATGGATTCAATGAAAGGATGATGATGATTCTTCCAAGGCTCTGATACCAACTTGAAAATCAGACTTTGAGAAGAATATTTTTATTCATCTTAATTCAATACATTGTACAATTACTTATTTATAGAGATGGATCACCAGTAAGTAGTAAGTCCTATAATTGAGCTATTCCTATAATCAAAACTACAATCAATCTATTTCCTAATCTACAAATAAGAAATAATCATAAGAGATAATTCCTAAAATCTCTACAATTATCATCCATTCTTATCTAGTAACTGTTGTATTCAATTCAATTACTATTTGAATGATATTTTTTTTAATTAAACCGTTCAAAACTATTAGTCAATTTTTTTCTCAATAATCAAATTATTTAAAAATTTAAATATAAAATTATAAATACATCACATTTGCACTCATTACTAATTTAGTTTTTTTTTTTTTTTTTTTTGATCGAGAAAAAAAGGATGTTCTGAGGTGTCATCACTACATCCGTAGGCCCAGGCCCCGGGGTAGCCGGTTGCCAGCCTGATTTAACCCAACCCATAGGAAGGGGACCCACCACCCAGGCACCAATGGAGCTCATCAACCGCCCCAGTCACGGACAAGTTTCGAACGGAGTACAGTACGAGGTCTCCGGAGAGAGCCCCTGGAAAATCCAAGATTTTTTGCGCCCTTCAGGAGTCGAACTTTTGACTCATGACTGTGGGAAGGCAATGCCTTCACCACTGGGCCACCACCCTCGGTGGTCATTACTAATTTAGTTAATGCAGACATTTTTTTGTAAAATAATATAATAAAATTTTCATCGTACTAAATTTTGAGATTTAGCTTTCATCACATTAAATAAGAACACTGCAAAATTTAACATGGAAATAACATACTGCTGAAATTAGCTATAACATAGACATTTAAGCACCTACTAAAGATGATCTGATTACAACAAAGAATTACCTAAAAACACAAAGAAGATGATTATTATAGACATTCAAGTGGAAACCTTTTTTCATATAAAAGGAAACGCACTGAAGTCACATGTGGTAACTAGACTAGTATGATCTGAAATTACCCTTTTTTTTTTCTTTTTTTTTTTTCTCATTTATAGTTGAAATCATGAAATATTAAATTATTGATCCATCTTCAGTGATGAATGAGTGGGTGAGTGATGACACATCACATATATTTATGTTTAGCGACACACAGGAAGTAAAAAAAAATCGTTTGCCTTTGATATTGATACTATGGATCCCATCACCTTTTACTGCATCACAAATTCTTTACAATTCACTGGAAATATGTTAAATTAGTCAAAAAAAATTAACTTAGTCTTTCTAATTTTTTACACCTTTTTTTTTAAAAGAAAAATTATATATAAATTCACTAAAAAGATTGTATGCATTGTAATTGAAGCAAGGATGACAGTTGATAAACCTTCCTTAAATTAAGGATGGGGAAAGAGGTTTGCTCAAATGTTAAATAAGAAAAAAAGTAAGTCAACAATCTTCTTTTAACCACTTGGGTAAGTGTTTGCCACATTCAAAATCATAATCACACTCACACCAACGCCCCGTGCATGTTGGATTGGAGTAATTTGCATCATAATCTAACAATACATTTTAATTTTGTGGAAATAAATTAAAATAGCAAAAAAAGAGAAAAAAAATAAATTTTATTTTATCCACTTTTTCGTACTTTCCACCGTTTATTTTCTCTCTAGGGTAAATTACAAATACATCCACTGAGATTTGATTAAAATACAAATCGCCCCATGTAGTTCTGTAAATTACATTCCACCCCTTGAGGTTTCTAATGTCATAACAAATCGTCAATTTTATTAATAAATCATCAAGTCAATTAACAGATTCTAATGATGTTATAAATATGTTTCAATTAATAATTTAGGTAATTTTATTATTGTATAGAAGAGTAATTATGAATTTCTTTTTTTTTAGTTAATTTTGTTAAATAAAATTTTTTAACAAGAGGGTATTTATAATTTTTCAAACTACAAGGATAATTTGTACTTTAAGCAAATCTCAGAGTGTATTTGTAATTTACCCTTCTCTCTACAAGTCTTTCATTAGATTCAAGATTAAATCACAATTTTTTTTTTTTTTATATTAATAATCCATGATATTAATTCAAGTTACATTATATTTAAGCAATCGAAAACTAATCACCAAAAGACTCTAAAATTAATAACCGGACATATCTCAAATGACCCTTTAAAGACTTGAATTTAAGACTTTTGATATGAACCTCAAATCTTAGGTTAAGATTCAGACAGATCTTCATCTGCACATGCTTAGGGAAGGGAGAGAGAGAGAGAGAGATGTCACCATCTTATTATCACATATATATATTTGGTTTGTATCCTTTGTTGTTACACATATGTAAATATTCAATAACAACCCAATTATTAGCTGGCATTTAGTATTTGCAATTCTTTATCCATGGCCCATATGCAATTGTTATATGGTGTTATTAAAGTGGAGTGTTTAATGCTTTCACTTCAGATCTGACGTTACCATATTAATAACTCAACGGTTCTAATTGACTAGCCCGTCTCCATTAATAAGCTATGGTGCGTTGTACTACTTCAAATTACCACTTATGTGACTCGAGCTGGTTTCATCCCATTGAGACATTGTTTTCAAGTTCAATTTGAGTTGTATTGAGAGTAATTCCAGTTTTACTTTCAGTCATAACATAAATTACTCACAAATTTAAAAATACATTGGTCCAAAATATTTTCGCATTATCAAATGACTAATAATTTATATATTTTGATTTTTAATGTACAACTCGAGTTTCGAATTGTACTATGTCTCTATTTAAATCTGAACCAAATTTAATTTAAATTTCAAAATTTAAGCCTAGACTTGCACCGAATTCAAAAAATATTGTCCAAACCCTACAAATTCTTAAGTTGAATTTAGATTACTCGGCACAGGATTAAGTTGATGGCCAACAAGTGTGTAGTGGTATAATTTGCATTAATATGACAAAGGTGGAAAGGGAAGACAAGAAATGACGCCAATAAATTGACAATTTTCAAGGAGTGTGAAACTTACCTTTTTTTATTATTTTATTTTCCATCTTCATAATTTTTATATCTAAATAAACAAGTAAATTTAATGGTCTTATAACTTCCCACCTATTTCAAGGTGTCATTTGGAGAAAAAAAAAATAAAAGTTGCTTTTTGTAACTAGTCAAAAAAAAAAGTTGAAAGTTGATTTTTTTGACATCAAAACTATTTGGGAATATAGTTAAAAGCTACTTGTAAAATTATAGTTATACCTTATGGACATATTTGATTGGGTGAATTAGAGTATGAGATTGAGATTATTAATCCGTAGGCCCAATTATCCTATATTTGTTTTAACATTTTGGTTTAGGATTATTAATCCAATGGATAATTAATCCAACAAATTTGTAGGATTATTAGTAATGGCGTAGGGGTGGGATTATTAATCCAATGGATATTAATCCAATTGGATAGTGAATACCACACTAATTTAATAGGATTATTAATACTTCACTATTAGTTTTGTGAATCAAACATGACCTACATGTTTACATTTGTGGCTTAGGACAAAATCTTTTGAGTGAAAGTATTTTGATCATTTGAATGTGATGTGACAGTATAAACAAATATTAACAAAAGAATTAAAAAATAACTTTTTATCAACTCTTCAAATGACTTTGTAAAACAATCAAAAAAACTTGATTAAAAGTCAAAAGTCAATTTTTAATCATTTTTTCAAAACACCCCAAAGTTGACTTGTGTTAAAAACACCCTAGACCCAACCAGTCCCACACCCCCGGGCAGGATGAACATAAATTTAATATTACAAACACAATCTTTTTAATAAAAAAATAATTTATTTAGTGTGTAAATGTCATTTGCTATTTTTAATTATAAAAATTATATTAGTTCTTTTTATTTATATAAATAATATCAATCAATAAAATATTTTGAAAATAACAGGCCAATGAATTATTCTACAGCCTTTTTTAGTGAATTTAATAGGATTTTTGTTTTGCATGATGATATCACAGCACCATTCATTGCCATCCAACAGAGACCGCCTGTGTGTGCTCTATGTCGTATTATCTCCTCACTTACATGGTCCCATCAAAATCGATAAATTCAACGGCCTTGATCAAATCTCTTTCTTTGTTTTTTCCTCTCTTTATTTTATTTATTTTTTTAATAATAAGTGCTTGATACAGCTTTGTACAATTACTGATATGCTATAAAAAAAAATACATTGATAAATTCAACGGCCTGTATCAAATCTCCTTCTTTGTTTTTGTCCCTCACTTTATTTTATTTATTTATTTTAATAGTAAGTGCTTGATAGAGCTTTGTGCAATTACTAATATGCTACAAAAAAAATACACCTATATAACAAATTTTAGGGTAAATTACATCCACACCCCTGAGTTTTACTCTTAATACGAATTCCCCCTTACATTTTACAAATTACATCTCCCTCTTTAAAGTTTAAAATTACATTACAAATTGCCCCCCTCTGTTGGTTGACCGTTAAGTCAACTGACAAATTTGGTTGATATCATCAGTTAATTTTTTTTTAAATACCAATTATATCCTTATCAGATTTCTTTCATCTTACTGCTCATTTTTTCTTTCCCTGTACACAAGCAACTACCCACGGTAGCCACTACGTCCTCTAGCCTTCCACCATTACTGTACCATTACCTACTACCACAAATGATAAAAGACATAGATACACAATTGTTATATATATATAGTTTTAGGATCATTTTAATATATACACCGTCAAAAGGTGTATATCATATGAAAGTTATGATATTTATGATATTGATTCTTACAAATATAATACTTAAATCATTTTTAGTTATAATTAAAATAAAAAAAGAGTAATGATCTAAAAACATAAGACTCATACAAAATTTTTATACATAATGATGTAACTTAATGGTGACATTTCATTTTAAAACAAAACACCTATAATAATGCCACAGTCACATTATTTTTGTGGTATTTTTTGTATGAATTTTATATATGATATGATATCATTTTTCTAATCATAATATAGGTCATAATAACTGTTATAATGAGTCATAACTAATGCTACAATAAGTCATAACTAAATTATAACTAATATCACAATAGATCATAACGAAAATCCACAAACGTCATAATTAAGGTATATAATAATATGAAATTCTCATAGTTTTATTGGTATTTAAGAAATAATTTCGAAAAGGGGACGCATTTGGCACATCAATTCAAGTTCAATTGCTTCAACTCATAATATCCATGACATCAACAAACATCCAACACATCAAATAAGACATTTTGTAATTAGGAAAAACAAAGCCTTTGAAACAATAAATGAAACATATAGGGTGTGTTTGGTAACGTTTACGTTTTCAGTTTATATTTACAAAAATTTTATAAACTGGTTTTTGTTTATTTTTAGAAAAACATAAACTACAAAAGCGTTTGGTAATTGACAAAATATTTAAAAAAATTTGAAAATATAAAAAAGAGTGAGAAATGGCAAGTGGCGGCAAGTGACGGCGAAAGACGGTGGTGGAAAGTCATGACGGTGGGTGGTGGGTAGCTGGTAGTGGTGGGTGGTGGTGGTGGGTGGGTGGGTGATGGTGGCGGGTGGTAGCGAGTGGGTGGTGGTGGTGGTGGTGACGGGTGGTGGGTGGTGGTGGCAGGTGGGTGGCGGATGGCGGGTGGTGACGCGTGGGTGGTGGTGGCGGGTAGGTGGCAGGTGGTGGTGGTGGTGGGTGGGTGGGTGGGTGACGGTGACGGTGACGGTGGCGGGTGGTGGGTGGTAGCGAGTGGGTGGTGGTGGCAAGTGGGTAGTAGTGGGTGGTGGTGGGTGGGTGACGGTGGCGGGTGGTGGGTGGTACCGAGTGGGTGGTGGTGGTGGTGGCGGCGGTGGCAGGTGGTGGGTGGTGGTGGCAGGTGGGTGGCGGATGACGGGTGGTGATGGGTGGTGGTGGTGGTGGTGGTCGGTGGGTGGGTGACGGCGGTGGGTGGTAGGTGGTAGCGAGTGGGTGGTGGTAGTGGTAGTGGTGGTGATGGTGGTGGTGGCAGGTGGGTAGCGGGTAGGTGTGGGTGGTGGTGGCGGGTGGTGGATGGTGGTGGCGGGTGGTGGATGGTGGGTGATGAGTGGTGATGGCAAGTAGGTGGCGGGTGGTGGCGGTGGATGGCGGGTGGATGGTAGGTGGATGGTGGGTGGTGGTGGTGGTGGTGGCAACGAGGGGTAGGTGGTGGTGGCGAGTGGTGGCAGGTGGGTGGTGGCTGGTGGGTGATGGTGGCAGGTGGGTGGTGAGTGGTGGTGGCAGATAGTGGTGGTGGCAGGTGGTGCGTGGTGGTGGCGGAAGACAGTGGTGGAAAATGGTGGCGGGTAGTGGCTAGTGTTGGGTGTTAAAAAAAAAAAAAAACTCAAAACTCAAAACAAAAACACATTTTTTGTGTTTTTATTTTTTGGCCAAATTTATAAACTGAGACTACTGATTTATAAATCAAAAATTTTACCAAACAAGTTTTTATTTGAGTTTTTAAAATTTTTGTAAATATAAATAGAAAACTGAAAATGTAAGTGTTACCAAACGGCGCCGTAACAAGCATACTTTGTTACCACCTTTGAGGGTCACAGCAACCATACACAACATACCAAAAAAAACAAAAAATTTATCACGCCCACCACTATTGCCCCACCGCTTGCACAAAAATCAAACCTATATGCACCATTGCTATCCCCTCCCATCGTGTAGCAACCCTATCACATATCAAGCCCATACAAATCAAACCAACAACAAATGCATTACCAGCAATAGGGCTTGGTTTGGGGCTTTTGAAATTCAGAGTAGTGGGTGATGATAACAAATGTGGCTGGACTTTTCTTCAAAGATTGACAATGTGAGAGTAAACGGTGCTGGCATGGCGATGCTGAAGGGAATAATGAGAAGAGATAGTAGTGGTGCTGTGATGATGGTGGTGGGAGATGGGAGGAGAGTGGTGGAAGAAAAGTAGGAAGAATTTTTTGAAGGCAATGTGTTCGATAAAAGTCCTCCAAATGATCTTTACCATAGTTGTCCTCGCCTACCAATGCTTTAGTTTATGATTCTTTTGTGGGAACAATCTTTTGTGTAAATAAAATAAATTGAAACTAATTCAAACAAAATAAAATAATAAACTTACAGCATTTATTTTGTCGAACAAAATGAAAAATAAAAAACCAAGTCGAGTGTGTGACACTCTATCCTTAAGACAGATTCGCCTCGCTACGGTGCTTACGGTTATGTGTCGTCTATCTCCCAGGATACAATGATCTTAACCAATTTGTAGTAGCACTCCAAAACAAATTGAACGGTGAACCAAACCTGTGTTCTAACTCTCTGAAATTTATTCTAAAAGTAATATGAAGAATAATGCACCAAAGACAAAAGTTTGGACAGCAAAAGAATTATTTTTAGACTGATTTTTGGTAGTCAAGACTGCTGGAAAATGGCAGGTATTAAGGCAAATAATTCTGTCCGAACAAGTAAGTTATTTTAACTTGAACAGATGCTAAACCCATGAAACAGATTTAGTATGGAAACTAGACAGATCTGCAACTGTGCAGATTATGAATCTGTCCAGAATTTCAACAGATCGAAAAACTTGTCTGGACAGAATTTATTGGATGTTTTTATATCAACCCCAATCTGCTGGAACAAATCTACAATATATAGACCCGAACAAGAACAAATTTGAAGTGAACAGGTGTGTTTTGAATTTGAACAGGTGTAGTTAGAAAACAAACAGATTCAACAGATTAACTGCAGCAGTTATATGCCTGGACAGTTTCGAATTCAAATCTATCCGGGTGCTCTGTTTGGACTGTATTAACCTGTTGTCGAATAATTGAAGAGACACAAATTTTTTTTTTTTGACAACAATTTTGAATTTAAATTAATTTTTCCCACAAGAAATTTTAGAAAAAATTCAAATAAATTAATATTAGAACTGACCCACTACCCACACCCGCGCCCGGACGGACGGCAGCGCGTGTGTGATGGTTAGGGCTAAGGTTCACTTTGTCCATAACTCCTCCCATCTACAAACTTGGGGTGCCCCTTGGGGCCCAACCGAAGTATTGTAGGCTAGAATTTATATATTCAACAAAACTCTTTTAAAGTTTCAATATGGGAGAAGCCTCACAAGGAAACCTACATTTAAAACTTTAAATGTTCAATTCCACGAATCCGAAAACGACGTCATATTCCCATTCACTCATAAATGGTTTTGATGAACCGTCTTCACCGTATGACTTGTCACGCGGCAATGAACACTTCATCTCTTCGGACCCGCTCCAAAAGACGTTCGGGGTCCACTCAATTTTGGGCTCAAAGTTGGCCCAAAATAAGCCTAATAAACCAATTTTTCCAACATCTCTTTCTCTTTTTCTTTAGTTGTGAAAGTGTATTTTATGTGTTTAACAGAGAGGGAGTGATGGTGGATGGTAATGGGGTACACTGAAAGAAGTGGTAGTTGTGGGACAACTAAAAGAGAGATAGAGGCAGTGGCTTTATTGGTTTGAAATTGGTAAATTTGTTGGATATTGAAGGGTAGTTTAGACATTTTATTATTTCTGTTAACTTTAATGGAACTCAAACTCTGAAGGGGTGTAATGTAATTTTTCAAATATCAGAAAAAAATCTATAGTAAAAGCAAAGCTCAGGGGTGTTAATGTAATTTACTCCAAATTTTATGATCACCTTTGAGGACTTGCACTCTCAACATATTCGTACCAAATGAGTTCAGATTTATTAAAATTGAAAATGTCAATTTTACATATAAAATTAACGTATTATATGATTAATTTGTATTTATATCAATAATCTGAATCGTTTCTTTATATGATAAGTTGTGAAAAATATGTATGTAAAAAATTAAATTAATCAGACAAAATTAATCATATGATCAAATCACACACACACACACACACATATATATATATTATAAGATATAGATGGTCTATTCTTAAAAAATATGTAAACCGTATAGATAAAAATAATCTAATAATACGATAATCGATATTGGATCAATTTAATTTTTTGCATGAATAAATTTTTTAGTTCGTTGTATTAGATAAACGGTTTAGATCACTAAAGTGAATCCAAATTAATCCGATAATAGATCAACTTTATCATAAAATTAAGATCATTATTTTCAACAAATCCGAACTCGTACCAAATTGGGTTAATAGAAGGGCCATTCTAATTTCTAATAACAGTTTGTCATTTTGGTAAAGAAAATATTAAAATAATTATCATTTTCACATATTTTTTCATATTTTGCGAATCACTTTTCTAGTTTTTTATTTTTTATTTTACATTTGCATATATTTTATAGATCTTGCTAATAGCAGTCCTAAAAAGGGTAAATTATAAATACACTCTTCGAGGTTTACTTAAAATATAGATTAGTCCCTATGGTTAGAAAAATTACAAATACCCCTTATTATAATTTTTTATTTAACAGAATTAACTGAAAAAATAAAATTCATAATTACTCTTATATATAATAATAAAATTACCTAAATTATTAATTGAAATATATTTTTAACATTATTAAAAACTTTTAATTGACTTAATGATTTATTAATAAAAGGGACAATTTGTTATGAAGTTATAAACTTCAGGGGTAGAATCTAATTTTTAAAACTATAGGGGGTAATTTGTATTTTAATAAAATATCAGGATGTGTATTTATAATTTACCCTTCTAAAAACTATCAATAAAGAAATACAAAATGACAAAATATATATAATATTAATACACTTTTTATATATCTAAAATTATATATATATATATTTATGTATTTCAATATATTGTTTTTACACATTTTTCAATAAAAATGTTATATATAATTCTATTTATTATCTCTTTTTTTTTCGTTTTTCTTTTTTTACTCTAATACACAAATGAGTGAATCTTATATGTATAGGGGTGAACATGGTCCAAATTGGTTCGGTTTGGAATAAAATCAAGATCAATTCGTTGTCTACGGTTCCATAAAAATTAGAACCAAACCAATCTGTTTAAATCATAGAACCAATCTGAATCAAACTATTTAAATACAGTTTGAATCGATTTGGAACCACAATTTCACATAATCTCAACATGTATACAGAAGATTTGTTAAAACTACTCTAAATTACAGACTTTTCTACTAGAATACTGGAACAAAATAGTGATGCATTGAGCAGACAAACAAAAATTGGGCAAAGTATAGCAAATGAGCAAATATTTTCAATCCACCTTACCAATCAAAAATTAAAAAAATAGGACTTCACAAGAGATGTTAAAATCATGAAACTTATATCCCAAAATAATTATTTTCAGTCACAAAAATATGGAATACATGACAAACAGTTTGTATTAGCTCTAATCTGGAACCGTGAACTGAAAACCGAAACCAATTCATAAATTACGGTTCCTCAAATTTTCAATTCAGAATCAAACCACGAATTCAAGAAACCAAACCAAACTTACTGGATTGGACCAAACTGATTCTGTTTGCAGATTATATGAATTTCTTACACAGCCCTACATGTCCATTTATAAACGTTAACTCCATTGCTTTATATCTAAGAATAAAAAAAATAAAATAAAAATAAGACTATATATAATATTACTTTTTTCAATACCAAACCGTTCTAAACTTTTTATTTATTTTTTACATATGCTACAGGTACATTAAAAATTTTTTGACCGACATAAAAAAATATATATATAATAATAATAAAATTTGAACTTGATATTTTAAAATACAGACAAACAGTGATGAGCTTATGAGAGAATTTTTTAATGTTCTAAGAGCATTCCCATCAGGCTCTTTAAATTTTTAATTAAATTATAGCTAAAAAAGTTATTTACTATTTTAGCTAGTCACCTCTTTAGTATTTACTGTATCAAACTCTCTATTCTAACTTAGTCTTATTAAAATATTATTTTTTATTGTGTTTGTTATTTTTTCTTTTTTTATTAAATTGATGAGTTAACAACCAAACAATTCTAAAAAAATGCAAAAAAAAAATAAAATTGGCCGATAACCGATTGACAGGCCGGACTTCCAAGCGGACATCCGGTAACACTAATCTCCGTGTTGTAGTGATAAACAGTACCTCGCTTGTTGTAGCGAGGTATTGTAGCAAACATAAATTAACGAGATACTGTAGCGAGACTGATGAACTTCCATTTTTTATGAACAGTATCACTAGTTTAGCTAGAAATCGATTTTAGCTAGTTTGATGTGGATGCTCTAAGACCTTGAAAAGATCTATAGGGGGGATGATTGTGACCGTGGATCTTAATTGTGTGGGTGTATAGTATTTTGAGTTAAGATCCTTTTCTTGGACTTTTTCCTTACCTTCCTACTTGTAACGGTAGAGATGCATTTTAATTTGATTCAATGGTTCATGTTTGGGCAGAAAAATCAAATTTGAATTTGTTTTATTATTTTTTTATTTTTAAATAATAAAATTTGAATCGTTGAATCAACTCAAAATGTATTTTTACCGTTACAAATAGGGATATAATCGGTTCGGTACGGTCGGTATTTAAGTAAAAAATTACACCGAACCGATAATGTCGGTTTTATTATTTTGAATACCGATACAAACCGCTTCTCTCATCAAACTGTACTGAACCGAACCGATTGAAACGGTTCGGTTTGGTGCGATTTAATCGGTTTAAGATTTTTCAAACTTGAGTCACTTTTAGATATAATCATTAATCTATATAAAAAAATTAAATTAGTTATTTGTCTACCATTTCAAACATATTCAGTCCATCCATTTATACATTTCAATTTCTAAATTAACAAAAATAAAAACAAAAAAAGTTTAAAAATACTAAGGTTTCAAGAATAATGAATTAGAGTTAAAATTAATATAATAAGAGTTTACAAACTTAGGTTGTAAAGATGATAAGGTTAATTAATTAAGATTTATTATACTTATTAATATCATTATATTATTAGATTATATATATATATATATTATAAATACAATATATGTTAAAACAGTCGATTTCGGTTCAGATCGGTACACAAAATGTTTAAACCGATATTAAACTGAAAATAAAAAAAAATCAAATTTAAAAATGTCTTAGATCAATTTTTGTTAAAAATAAACTAAATATAACCGATTTAATTCGATTCAATCAGCTTCATCAATTTTTTTAATTTTTCTTACATTCATAATTACAAATAAGAAGACAAGGACAGGGTCAAGCAAAAGATCTCAACTGTAGTATTTTAATCATGGGGAATTGTTAACCCAACAACCCATAGCTATGCATGCAAATTGGCAAGTTGTTGGCTGACGCCTTCCTTACAACTTCAGCTGAGCCGTACTTTTCAGCTCTGCTTCATTTTGCACCGTTGGTTCCTCACCTCACCTCACCTCACCTCCTACAAAATAGACATTTCTTATTTTTTTCTTCTGGCCTATTTTGTCTTCACAGGAGGTGTTTGGCAAGAAAAATTGTAGCCGGGATTAGGCTAAAATTTATAAAAAGATAAAATTGATTGAAATAGTTAATAAGGTAAAATATTATATTAAATTTATAATTATTTTATTTTTTCTCTCACAAATATTATATCTATTTTATTTGACAATCCCATTTGTATGTACATGAAAAAAAAAATAATAAATTAGAAACTAAAATAAGATATGAAACGATATTATAAAAAAATTGAACTTCACAACTGGTTGGGACGTATGATCTTCTATTTCTAAATTTTCCTCTCATTTTTTAAACATTCAATTGTTTCACAATTGTAATTATTTTGAGATAAGAAAACATAAACAATTTGAGACAGATGATCATTAACCCTTTGGCAGTCAATTAACAATTGAGAAGTTCTTTGAACGAATATGTCATTAGTCAAATTACGGAAATAACCTTACAATAATCTTGAAGCTTTTCTTTTTTTTCTTTCTATTTATGGTATTCAAAAATATTTGAGACCTCTAAATGAGAAGCTCTAGAGGTCAGTGATGCTAAAGACCTCTAATTTAGAGATTCTAAACGTACCTCTAATGAGGTGGGAAAGGAAAAAAAAAAAAAAAAAACAGACACAGCACTGACAGAGGTAGTGGGTGGGACCCACTGCCACATCACTAGTGGCACCTCTAATTAGAGGTTCCAAGCATTTTTGACTTGTTATGTTGCATTTTTTTTTAATGTATTGCCGCATTACTAGAATTGACATTAGAGCTCCAACTCTAGTACTCTCTATCATCACTTTGATAGTATTGTAATTTATATCCACACAATTCCCAAATAAATTAATAAAATTGTATTCTCATAATATGAATCCTTGTTTTTTTGTCTAAGGGTTTGTAAAAACAATCTCGTTCTTAAATCTTTAAAAAAAAAATTAATAAACTTAAAGTAATAATTCAATTACCATAGTTTTCATCTCATTTTCTTGCTGTCTAGACACAAATTTAGTAGAATTCTGTCTAGTTTGAAATATAGTGAGAAAATACAATGGTTATATTAGTTTAAGTAATGAAGTCAACCCACTATTAAAGTTAAAAACGACTTCCCAATTTAAAAAATAAAAATAAAAATAGAAAGACACCGATAACAAAACATAGGACCACTATAATGCTTTAACAACCTTAGAAACTGAAGCATCATTTGTAGTTGTAACTCTGTTAATTTATTTATAGAATCATTGATTTTAGTAATTATATGTCAAAAATAAGCACTTTATAATTCAATATTTTAAAGTTTTTAAAATAATTAATATATAAAGTGAGAACCGAAACTAGAAAATGTGAGAAAGGTTGGTAATTTTGAAAGTGAAAGCATTTTAGCAAGACAAGTGATAATTGCAACCAAATTGTTACTTCAAAAATACATTAAGGTTGTGATTGAATTTAATGATTTGAAATGAAAATCATTTTGTCACTAATTGTGCCACACTTAGAAATTATTCAAATGTGAGGCCAAAGTAAAGCTATTAGATTTTGGACGGGCCAAAGTACAATTTATATAGATTTAAAAGGTTAAAATGTTGACCCCTTTTTTATTTATAGATAATCCAAATTACATGGGCTAATAGGGTTATTGCAAAGTTTAAGAGGGCCAAATTAAAATTATATATATTTTTGAAGTGCTAAAATGCTCATTTCACTCATAAATACTTAA
Organism: Camellia granthamiana; assembly: GCA_036172215.1. Lineage (NCBI taxonomy): Eukaryota > Viridiplantae > Streptophyta > Magnoliopsida > Ericales > Theaceae > Camellia > Camellia granthamiana. The sequence goes on along the minus strand of JAXFYN010000065.1, from coordinate 79,893 downwards.
ATTGCATGGAGCTAATGAGAAATTTATAGAATTCGTTTATCACTATTTAATAAGAGAGAAGAACTCAAATTTAAATTTGAGAGTTTAACTTTATGTATGAAAGAATCATGATATATTTAAAATAACAATGTAAGAGTAATTATTTAAAATTTTCCATACCAATAATTTCATTGTATGAAAATTCTTTAAAAAAAAATAAAAAAAATTCCCCTTCAAAATTACTAAATTTTCATCTTTAATCTATCAATTTAATTATAATCATATGAAAAATAATTTACAAACACAATTTAAATATAAAAAAAAAAAGTCTAAAATGACTTGTCAATAATTGCAAGCATAATGATAAATGTTTTTAATAAAAAAAGAAATGAACCAAGAAACTATTACATTAGATTTAACATGTACCAATATATTGGTAAACTACTTGCCATGATTTAAAAATTTTACAAAAAATAAAAAGGCACGTGTCAAGCAAGCAACAACCGAGGTCGGTGAGATCACGGTTTTGTTAACGTAAACCAATTAATAAAAGTAAAAAAGTCGGTGAAAACACGTGGCATTGTGCCTGTTTGGCAGAGTTTAATTACAGCTTATTTCAGCTTTCAGTTTAATTTAAATTATTTTGATGTGTTTGGTTTAGCTTATAAATTATAGCTTATAACTTTTTGGAAGTCAGAAATCAGCTTATTCTTTGAGTGAGACAGAAGATGCTTTAAGAATAAGCTGGAAATCAGCTTATGGTCATAGTTATAAGCTATAAGCTGTTTAGGCATAAGCTATAAGTACTTTCCCACAGTTCTACCAAACAGGGCTATTAAAAGATTAGTACTAAAAATCTGATAACAGTAATCCTAAAAATTTTATATAAAACATTTGGTAAAACTGTTCATAAATTTTTTTAATTTTTTAACATTTTTGATCTGACAAAACAGCTGTCCGTGAACACAGCCGCATCGGACTCGCAAAGCTGGCAACTCCCCCGAACCCATTTCATGGAAAACCCTCGTACGCCTTGGCCGCTGACTCGGAAACTCCCTCACACATTATTGTTTGGTTTGGAAAGTCACATTATTATTATTATTATTTTTTATTTTTAATATTTTGGATAAAATATGAATTAAAAAAATAAAATATTCGAGAATAATTTTTTATTTTTTATCCAAACAAAAGAACAATAGAAAAAACCTTTTTTTAATATGATTTTTTTTATTAAAATCTAATATTCACACTCTCATCCTTGCATGCAATTAGAAATTCCCGGTATCACAATCTATATAATTAAGGATGAAATTTTTTGACACAATACAATGATTCGAATAGAGTTGTATATGAACTTAGAGGATTTAAATTAAATATTTTTCAACATATGACATAACCCGATAATATGAATATTAAATAAGCCGAGTAACTATTAAACCTGTATAACACAAAATTGATATAGATAATCTGTTTAAATGAAAAATTAGCTATACATTTTAGTAATATTTTTATTAATTAGTGTAATTTTTGAATCCCCTATGTAACTTCATATAACTAACTAGTAAAAAAGGTATGCCAAATAAAATTTTACGATTAATATATGTTTTGTTTTGTTTTTATTTTTAATTGAAGATAATATTTTTTTTGGTCTACTATATGAGTAATCTAGTAAAAAATTAATATTAAAGTTTTTATAAATTAAAAAATTAAAAATAAGTTGAAATTAAATATTCTTATGAATAATTTCATTCAATATAAATTAATTTTAATTTCTTTATATACCTAATATTTTTAGCTAATGATAAAATTCTTTTATATATTTTGTTAACAAATACGAATCAAACACATAATTAAAATAATATGATATAATAACACAAAATAATAAATAAATTAAAATAATTTTAAAATGAATCCGAAATGAAAGACACAAACATCACCCAACATGCCACCCCATAATTCATGGGAAAGATTATAGTACACAATTTTCAAAGTGTGTATCATATTTATCTTATTAGAATTTTGTTATTGACAATCTCATTTAATAAAACTTATTTTAGTGTAATTTTATTCGATATTTTATTTTAGTGAATCTTTGAGTATTTAGATGCGAATCCAACTCGAATTGTGCATATGCAGAGGAGTTTGTAATTTTAATCCTATCATGTTTGCCACTTCACTGACTATCCTGCGCTCGAGTGGAGATCGCAACCTTTCAGAAGTTTCACTCGTCTACAAAAATACTGAGAGTTGTATTTTTCCGCTCGAACGGCCTTTCTTGCGCTTGAACATAGACCCTTATTCTGAAACACGCGTCTTAGTCTGTTCGCTCAAGCGACAATTCTTGCGCTCGAGCGGAGATCACGATTCTGTTTTCTATAAATCTGCGATTCTTGGGTATTAGGGTTTTCATCTGGAGTTTCTTTGTTTCCTTTGATAGCTGTAGGAGTTTATATCATGAATTGAGTAGATTATATCAAAGGGTTTGTTTATTTTGTTTATTTACAAAAGAGAGATTTATTCTTCGGTGGATTCCGTAGATTTGGGCATGAGCTTTTGTGGATTCCAAAGTGGCTCATCGTCGTCGATTCAACATCAGCGTTGTGGATTAAACGTTAGGCAAGACAATTCTGAGGTGAAGACGGGATTGGAATAGACACATACGGGTTGATTCAATTTGGACGTGGATTCGTTAGGTAATTGAGAGTACACTTGAATAATTCCTTTGTATCTTTTTAGTGGATTATTTTGTGACTTTTGCCCGTAATTTTTTTATCACAATTGGAGGTGCTCCAATTGTGATTTTTCATATAAAATCGTTGTGTCGATTTGTCTTTAATTGTTTGATTAGGATTGCTATTTACTGATTAAAATTGATATATAATCACAAATAAATATCTCCGGGATATTTAGACTTTTCATACCTTATAACTATAGAAAAAATGGTATAACTCTATATTTTCTAAGTCATAACAAAAAAAATAATATAATATAATGAAACACAAAAAAAAAAAGTCAGAATCAAATATCTAAAAATAATGTCATAATTAAAGAAGAAAATTAATCATAATTAAAGAAGAAAATGACGTAACTAATAGTGCATATGATAAGTGGGTGGGTATAATAAAATTTCCCATAACTCATACGTATAAAACTATGGAGGAGGATTCTCTTCTCATTTTGGATTGGAGGGCGCTGTTTGAGTCTGTGGACCTCATCACGGATCCCGTTTTGATAATCCAAACTGTTTATTTTGTTGGATATTTTTTGTACTTCATTCATACACAAAATTCGGTCGATCCAATAACAGTAAATTATTTAATTTATCACGTTTTTAACTAAAAAAATTTGTATTTTTAAAAATAAATCGTACATTTCTTTGATTAAAAACGTAATAAATTGAGTAAGTTACAATTATTAAATCAATTTAATCTTTTGAATAAATAAAATTCATAAAGTACTTGATAAAATAAATAATTTAAATTATCAAAATGAGACTCGGGATAACTAACAATTCAATAAATTCTATATTTTCATTAAGATTAATTACGTTTGCATATCAATAATGATAAATATCACCATTTTATTAGAATTTTCAATAATAATATCGTAGTCTCTTTATTTTCAATCAAAACCACAATTATTGTTCTTATAATTTTAAAAATATCATTTACATTTCACTCTAAATAATATTTTTATAAATTTTTTTATTTAAAATATTTTCTTTATATTTGCACCCAAAAAAAAAAAAAAAAAATTCTAAAACCCAAAGGGACACTTGACCCCCTAGACCCTCTTTCCCCACCGTTGTGCTTATGAATAATTTTATTCAATATAAATTAATTTTAATTTCTTAATATATCAAATAACTCAAAATAATGTCATAATTAAAGAAGAAAATTGGTCATAACTAAAGAAAAAAATGACGTAACTAATGGTGCATATGATATGTGAGTGTGTATAATAAAATTTCCCATAACTCATGTATAAAATTATGGACAAGGATTTCCTTTAGATTTTGGATTGGAGGGCGATGTTTGGGCCTGTGGGGCCCATCACGAATCCCGTTTTAATAATTCGAATTTTTTATTTTGTCAGATATTTTGTGTATTTCATCCATACACAAAATTAGGTCAATCCAATAACTGTAATTTATTTAATTTATTGCGTTTTTAACTAAAAAATTTATATTTTTAAAAATAAATCATACATTTCTTTGATTAAAAAGTGATAAATTAAATAAAATATAGTTATTAAATTAATCTAATCTTTTAAAGAAATAAAATTTATAAAATATTTAACAAAATAAATAATTTAAATTACTAAAACGAGAAACGTGATAGATCTACGGACGAAGAAGCGCCCTCTAGTCAATTTTGGACTAGTGGGGGATCCACCTCTAAACGTATAAAGATTTTTTTGTACGTATGTGATTCTTTTTGTGATCCAGGATTCTCTCCTTGAATTGCCTATTTGACTCTCTACTGGATGGGCTATTAGGTTTACTTTTAAATATAATTTTGATGATCTGAGTTATTCATATTTTAAAATTTATCATGTATATTACACTTGTAAAAAATTAAATTGATCGAATATCGGAAGAATTAAAAACCGTTTATTAAAAAAATTTAATAAATAGCTTTATTGTTTAATAAAATTTTTAGATTAGTTTTATTGTATAATAAATTTTTTACATTATGTGGTTTTTGATATCCGATCGATTTGATTTTTTACAAGTATAATATACATGATAAATTTTAAAATGTAAACGGTTCGAATTATCAAAATTAAATCTAAAAGTGGACTCAATCGCCGAGTCAAGTAGGCAATTCAAGGAGGGATCCTTGCTCTTCTTTTTGTACGTCGCCTATAGAGATTTTTTAGGAAACAGAAGAAGAGGCCATGCATATATAAACAACCTCAAATGGGACTCTCAGCTACTTGATAAGGGAAGCTACGGTCGTACTTCACTTTTAGAAAAATCTAGGTTCGCCGGAGACTTACTCGAACTTCATCGGAGTTCAAGGTCGACGACAAGTAGGTATGGAACAGCGCAACAACCTCCACTACTACTAGTTTCCGTATCGGGATCTCTGTTTTCTTTGCTTTTCGTGCCACATGATTTTTTCTGTAATTTGCGATTTCTGATCCGATTTTCTAGCGGGAAAATAGTGGGTGCTATGATGAGAGCTATGGGTTCGAGAGCTTTGGGATTTTTATTTTTTATTTTTTGAAATTTTCATTCGTTTATTTTCTGAGGAAAATTATGATTATGTGTTGACCTATGTGATTTGCTTTATGTACTTTGCAGGGTGGAGTAAAAGGAAGAAAGGTGAAGACTTTTCCTGGATCGGATTCGAAAGGTCGCAACGAGCTGTGGATTATATTTTTTTAATCAGACTGTTTGGCTAATCATCTCCTTTTAATTCCCTTTTTTGGCTCTTCAATTTCTTTTTTCTTGTTTTCGTTTCTTTCTCTGCTTTTTGATCCTGATTGGTCGCCGAGAAAATGGGTGTGAAAGTTGCTACGGCCTGTTTGCATTGGTCACAACCCTCTGTTCCTCACCCACCTTCCTCTCCTCAAACCCTAGCTTCCACAGTCTCCCCTTCCCTTAAACGACGCAGTTTCAGCGATGGAGCTCTCGTGTTCCAATCATCTCTCTTCGGAACAAAGATCTCTAGGTCTAGATCTTGCGACAAACCCAAATCAAAATGCAAAACAATCAGACGAGGTTGCAGTGCCAGCCTAGACGCATTCTCAGACGAAGAATTCTCGAAAAAAATGAAAGAACTAGCCATGAGGTTCCAATTACTCGACGACAATGACGAAAACACAATCGAAACCACAGAATCTGAAATGGTTTGTGATTACAATAACAGTGTAAATCAAAATTCATCGAAATTCAACTTTCTAGAAAGTCAGAGACTGTTCGATCCGGTAGAGCCGCCGGACTGGTTAGGCAGAGATGAGATAATTCCGGCGAGTATCGAACGAAAAGCGAACAGCGTAGAACTTCCTCTCTCACTCCGAATGATAAAGAGGAAGAAGCAATGGCAAGAAGGGGTTCGAGAAGCAGGGGAGTCGGCTTATTGCTCCGTCAAAAAGGCCTTTTCTTCCATGGTTTTCATAATCCGAGAGCTTCAGAGCTTCACTCTGCAAATGAGAGAAGCACTCTATTACGAAGATCTACAAGGGATTCTAGTTCGTGTTCACAAAGAAATGCACGCCTCGTTTGTCTGGCTGTTTCAGCAAGTTTTCTCGCATACACCGACTCTAATGGTGTACGTCATGATTCTACTAGCAAACTACAGCGTCTATTCAATGGCCAACAACGCCGCCATCGCCGCCACACCGCCGCCGTCCTCGGCGGCGGAGATGGAGTCCGTTTCGGTGCTCGAAGATCAAAATCACAACCAGAAAAAGTTCGATTCCTCTTCGATTAAGACGTTTTCGGTGTCGTCTTCGAGTGGGAAGACGGCCTCAATCGGCGGAAACAATGGCGGCGGAGGAAAATTCCGGCGGGTGGCGAGTGGCACAGACGGTGGTGATGAGTCAGCGTCGTTGAATTACCATCGAACTATGGTTCCAGATGGGGTGTCTTCGATTGGGAACCCAACAAAGATTACGGAAGAGGAAGAATTGTCGGCGAGGGAGGAATTGAAAGTGTGGAATTCGATTGTGGAGGAAGCTTCGAAGATGCAAGCGAGGTTGAGAGACGAGGCTTTGGATCATGAAACTTTGCAGAGGTTTGTTTCGCCGGTGACGGCGAAGATTGAAGCCGATGACTATGCAGATTATTTCAGAACAGAGCTTTTGTATCAGAGGGGTTTGGCTCAAGATCCTAATAATCCTTTGCTTCTTGCTAACTATGCTCAGTTCTTGTACCTCGTCACTCAAGATTTTGACAGGTACGAATTTAATTTCCATCCCAAATTTGTTTTTCAATTCAATTGTTTAGTTCACTGTTTGGATTGCTTTCACTTAGATTTCCCTGTTTTTACTGAAAAGTTTTGAATTTTATACAAATTTTTAAGTGTTTCAAATATTGAGACAGTTTTGATTCACTATAAATTCATACACTACTACTATTGAATTAATCTCGAATGATCAAAGTGAAGCCATGGTGGCTCCAAAGACGAAGACAACATATTCACAAGCCCACTCTTTTTAAAATAGAAAATGTTATAGGTTCAAATTTGTTACTAAACAAATAATTAAATGTCTTACATGGATGTGGCCTCATGTGAAACATTTGATTATTTATTTGATAAAAAATTTAATATCTCTAATCTTACTTTTTTATAAAATTTTTAAATGTATATTCTAAAATCACACGATAATAAAATATTTTCTATAAAATTTTTATTTGTATAATATTATTTTTCATAAAGGCCTATTAACATAGTTTTTATTTAAAAAAAAACCATCGTCACAGTATTTTAGTTTATGACAATTTTATATAATTTTTTTCCTGTTTGTTGATATTTTCTATGCCGCTACTGAGATATTTTCAATTGACATGTTTTAATGGGAGATATGGAATTTTCAAACCAAAATTGTTTGTTTGATGACAAAAATGAGATGGGATGATTGATAGATATTGATAGGGGGAATATGTGGTGTAGTTTCTTTAATTGGAAAGCGGTGGAGTCTTGGGTTGATTTGTTTAGTGCACTCTTTTGTTAGAAGAAAGAAGCAAATTACAAGTTGTCAAAAAGTTTAGCATGGCTCGAAGTTGCCTTGTTGACAGTGACACATATTGTTTTCAGTTTTTTTTAAAAAATTTACTTTTTACCTTTTTACCTTTTTTTATTTTTATTGATTTTTTAATATTTTTTTTTTAATTTTTAAATACACTTAACATAAATACACTTAAAAATATAACTTTCGTGATTTTTTTTTTCTAAAAATTCACTAATAAAAAAATTATAAAAAAAAATACGAAAATTCAGTCTATTTTTTATATTTTTATATATTTATTAATTATTTAAAATATTTTTTCATAAATATTTTATTTTTTTAGATACATCTAAATAAGGTTTATTTAAAAATAAAAAAATATTTAAAATTTTTAAAATATTCACTAAAAAAAACTCAATTTTAAAAAAACTGAATTTGTTTTTGTTTTGGAACAGAGCTGAAGAGTACTTCAGGCGAGCAGTTAAGGTGGAGCCGCCGGACGCGGAGGCGCTGAGCAAGTATGCGTGCTTCTTGTGGCAAGCGAGGAAGGACCAATGGGCGGCGGAGGAGACGTACTTGGAGGCTATCTCGGCTGATCCCACCAACTCCTACTACGCCGCTAATTATGCTCACTTTTTATGGAACACCGGTGGCGAAGACACTTGCTTCCCCATCGACACCAACACCGACGACCCCAACGACGCTTAACCCAAAACACCAAGAGAAAAAATAAACACACCAACTCCATCTCCATCTCTTGTCCATCCACCACCCGTCGATCAATTTTTGTAGGCAAAGTAGAGGTCCTGATGTGGGAAAGGAGTCGAACTCTTCACCTAAGTGCAAGACTTATGAACGGTTGGTTAATAATTTTATCATTACAACAACAAAAGTACGAAGCGTCAACCGACTGCAAATCTATTATGGGAAGCTACATGGGCTCTGCAGAGATGTATGGCGGCGCGAGTCTTTTTGCCTCTCGGGGAAAAAAAGGGTTACCTTTTGTTTGGTTAACTTTGCACATATGCTGGGCTTGTTTGTTTTGTATTTCGAGATGTAATTTTTGAATTTTTTTTAAAAAATTTTATTTAGTTTAAATTTTTAAAAAGAAAATTTTACAATTACTTTTTTTTATCTTATCTATCAATTAATTATTTTTTTGTCTTTTCTCTTTCCTTCTCAATTACTTTTTCTTTCACACATCTACTCAATTACAATAAAATATCAAATTATCTCAAATTCTCAAACTCCAAAACTATTTTTAAAATATACAATCTAACAAACCAAATTTTTTTTTTAAATCTCACAAATGTTTTAAAAAAAATTTATCTCAAAACACAAACTAAACACAATCATTACTTTTTGTTTTTGAGGAACAGTTCATGTGGCAGAAAGTGTAATTAAGTTTTTTTTTTTTTTTAAATTCACAAAGAAATAAGATAAATTAAAATAATTAATAAGATAAAATATCACATCAAATCTATAATTATTTCATTTTTTTCCCATAAATATCACATCTAATTATAAAAAAAAAAATCTAATATTCTTCCCAAATATAAAATTTTTGACCTACTAAAATATTTTACTAAAATAGTTAGGCTTTGTTTGGTAAGACTTTCTAACTATGATTTGAGAATAAAAGTTATATTTTGAGTTTGTGTATTTTGAAATTATTATTTAAGTGTAAAAAATTTGTTTGGTTATGATTTTTGAATAGAGTGTTAAATGCAGTTTTGAATTGAGTGTGAAATTGAGTTTTGAAAATTTGATTTGACATGTGAAGTAAGAAAATTTGTTTGGTTATGAGTTTTGAAAAGAGTTTTCAAAACTTAATTCAAATAGTTATAACTCATAACAAAACACACTACTTTCACACTATTGAAAATTCTGATCAACACTCATAACCAAATTCTTTTTAAAATTCAATTAAAAAAATTATTATTAACATAAAATAACATTAATCAATTTTTTAATTGAAAATACTACAAAGGAAATAATTTTTTTTCAAAATAAATATTCAAAAAATTTAAATCATAAATATTTAAATAATTTAAATAATCTAAAAAATTTAATAAGTAAAAAATTAAAATAAATATTCAAAAATTTTAAATAATTTAAAATTTTAATATTTTAAATTTAAAAACAACTCTACACTCAAATCGTAACCAAACACATAAAACAAAACTCAATTAAGAAATAATTTTTAAAACTCATAACCAAATACATAATTCGAAATTCCATATTACTTTCACAACTCTACACTCAAATTGTAATCAAATACATAATAAAAAAAATTAAAATATTTAAAAATATTTTTATAAAATAGAGTTTGAATTTATTTTTATAAAATATTTTAAATTTAAAAAATTAAAATTGTAATATTTAAAAATATTCAAAAAACTAAAAAATTAAAAAAATTGTAAAATATTTAAATATTTAAAATATTTTTAAAATATTTAAATATTTAAAAAATTTAAATATTGATTTGAATTAAGTTTTGAATTATGTGTTTGGTTATGAATTTTGATAAGTAATGATTATATTTTGAATTGATTTTTGAGAAATGGGCGTAGAATTATGATTTGAAAATTCAAAATAAATACCACACTATAAATCAATAGATTGAACTATAATTTATGAGGTTTACCAAACGGAGCCTTAATTTTTCAAACGAGGCCATAGAATGTCATTTTTGAATTTTTGACAAAACTTCTTATAGTTTTTTATTTATGTTTTTATTAAGGTTATTTATCCTAAGACTCTTATAATTATTAGTAATTTACTTTATTTATCTATGAATATAAACATTTTGATATTTTAACAAAAAGAATATATCACTTCTATCTGCTCAGAGGAAATCCATAAAGAAATTTGTACTCTTTTTATAGTTAAAAATTCATGATGTATAGATTTATAAAGAAATTTCATATGAAAATTTGTACGGTTTTTATTTTTAAAGATTTAACATGTACGGATTTATACAGAAATTTAGTGAGCTTTTTCATTGAAAATTTTAGTTTAATGATCTCCAACCCCAAGGCGATTCGTGAGAACACCAAAGTAGTGATGAACTCAATGACAAAATTGAGCTTGATAAATTTTGCAATTATAATTGAAAGTGATGAACTTCTTAAATTCAATGCTCATAATTATTATTTATGAGCCTCATCATGAAAGATAGAAAGAAAAAAAAAAAAAAAAAGAAAGAAGGAATTTTGTTAAATTTTGTGTTGGTAAAAATTCGATTTAAGTCCAACTGACAAATTTTTTTGATCGACAGATTTAAACAAATTTTAATGAACACAAAAAAAAATCAGATTTTGTGATTGAGTTTTATGCCTTAAACCGATTAAAAGCTTTCCTGGAAGTAATTAAGTAAAGAAGGTTTTGAGAAGAAAAAAATATGTACTAATTCGAATAACTTGTCATTTGCCACTAGTTATAAGAACTTAAAAAGAACAAACAATTGAAAAAAATACACCCATCAACAGAAATAAGAGAAGTGGGAGTTGGAAAAAAAAACTATCACTGATCTACTCCTAACAATATTAAGTTAAATTACTCCTAGATAAACTCTTTGTGAGTGTAACTGATGGTTGTTGGATGATCTCTTTATATATCTCTTGGTTTATTTATAAGCTCAGTCATATAAGAGAAAGAAATAACCTAAACCCATAACAATTTCCTCAATAAGTTCGTGATTTCCTCACATGATACATGTCCCATCTTTATAGGAATTATTTTACAAATTTGATACTTAATTTAATCTTGGCTCATTGATGTCAACTATCAACTTTTAAATTGCTCAATTGCTAATCTTCTGACCCTCCATTTAACATGTCATCATGCCACGTCCTTAACATATCTATCATGTCACGTTAGCATGCCAATGTGCTGCAAATAATACTCCCCCTCATTTAAATGGATTGAAGAATGAAATTCAATTAAATGATTTATAAGGCGGTTTACCACAATTGACAGAAAATATTTTATGGTGTAAATAATTTAAATTCTTGAAGAATTATATTATTTTCCAAACGAGGGCATAGAATGTCATTTTTGAATTTTTGGAAAAACTTCTAATAGTTTTTTATTTATGTTTTTATTAAGGTTACTTATCCTAAGACTCTTATAATTATTATATCAATTCACTTTATTTATCTATGAATATAAACATTTTGATACTTTAACAAAAAGAATATATCACTTCTATCTGTTCAGAGGAAATCCATAAAGAAATTTGTACTCTTTTTATAGTTAAAAATTCATGATGTATAGATTTATAAAGAAATTTCATATGAAAATTGTACGGTTTTTATTTTTAAAGATTTAACATGTACGGATTTATACAGAAAATTTAGTGAGCTTTTTCATTGAAAATTTTAGTTTAATGATCTCCAACCCCAAGGCGATTCGTGAGAACACCAAAGTAGTGATGAACTCAATGACAAAATTGAGCTTTATTGTGTGGGATGATCTAAATAAGTGTATTTTTTGACTTTTTATAAAATATGGATTGGGTTTGGGTTGGATTTGAAGTGATGTGTTAGAGAGGTGATGTGACTTAAATAAGATGATGTGACTTAAATAGGATAGTAATTTTTTGACTTTTTGTCTTTTCCAAGACATGCCAAACTTGGCCAAATTTTGCAATTATAATTCAAAGTGATGAACTTCTTAAATTCAATGCTCATAATTATTATTTATGAGCCTTATCATGAAAGATAGAAAGAAAGAATTTGTTAAATTTTCTGTTGGTAAAAATTCGGTTTAAGTCTAATCGGCAATTATTTAATTGACGAACTAAAATAAATTTTAATAAACACAAAAAAAACAGACTTTATGGTTGAGTTCTATACCTTAAATAGATTAAGTACTTGAAAAGAAAAGAATATGTATTAATTCGAATAAATTATCACTTGTCACTAATTACAAGAATTTAAACAAAAACAAAAAATTGAAAAAATACATCCATCGACGGAAAGAAGAAAAGTGAGAGTTGAAAAAAAAACTATCACTAACCTACTCCTAACAATGTTAAGTTAAATTACTCTTAAATAAACTCTTTGCGAGTGTGATTGATAGTTGTTGGATGATCTCTTTATATATCTCTTGGCCTATTTATAAGCTCAATCACATGAGAAAAAGAGATAACCTAAGCCCACAACAATTTCCTCAATAAGCCCATGATTTCCTCAACATGATACATATCCCATCTTTGATATGAACCATTTTGTAGATTTGATACTTGATTTGATCTTGACTCTTTAATCTTAGCAACTAACTCAATTGCTAATCTTCTGACCTTTCATTTAACATGTCATCATGCCACGTCCTTAACTCATTTATCATGCCACGTTAGTATGACTATCGACAAAAATAATAATAATAAAAACAAATGTGGTTAAGGTTATTCTTTGAAAATAGTTTATGATTTCAATTGATGGATCATAATCAAACATTGACCATAATTAATGGGTCACAATCAACAGAAAAATAAATGTGGTGCAAATAATGCCCACCTCATTTAAATAGATTAAAGAATGAAATTCAATTAAATGATTTATAAAGCGGTTTACCATAATCGATAGAAAACATTTTATGGTACAAATAATAATTTAAAGAGTTATATTATTTTCCAAACGAGACCATAGAATGTCATTTTTGAATTTTTGGAAAAACTTCTTATAGTTTTTTATTTATGTTTTTATTAAGATTACTTTCTTATAATTATTAGTAAATATCAATTTACGTTATTTATCTATGAATATAAACATTTTGATACTTTAACAAAAAGAATATATCACTTTCATCTCTTCCGAGGAAATCCATAAAGAAATTTGTACTCTTTTTATGGTTAAAAATTCATAATGTACAGATTTATAAAGAAATTTTCATATAAAATTCATAATGTACAGATTTATAAAGAAATTTCATATGAAAATTTGTACGGTTTTTATTGTCAAAGATTTAAAATGTATGGATTTATACAGAAATTTAGTGAGCTTTTTCATTGAAAATTGAATAATATTAAGAATTATGAAAAAAAATATTATAAAATACATTATGAAGATTTTTTATCATTTAATTAGTGTGTGATGTTTTATTATGGCCACTTTTGGGAAAGGATAAAAACGCCGGGTTGGCGTTTTCCGGCGTTTTGGGGGTAAAACGCAAGCTGCGTTTTTTTCCTCATTTGGGGAGTGTCATAATTAGGTTGAAAAATTACCCAATTACCCTCAATGTTTATATTTTGTATAAATGGGTGAAATGTAATTTTTTAAGTTGGGTGAGGGTATTTTAGTTATTTTAGTGTGATGTGACACCATAAATAAATATTAATCAAAAAAAAAAAAAAATTTTACCAACTTCCCAAATCACTCTAAAAAATCTTAGTTAAAAGTAAAAAAACTGATTTTTACCACCTTTCCAAAATAGGCCTATATATATAATCCAAAAATAGAGAATTTTTGATAATTATTTTGATAATATTTTTTTTATAACCTCTAGCATTACCTTTGCAAATTTTAGTTTAATGATCTCCAGCCCCAAGGCGATTCGTGAGAACACCAGAGTAGTGATGAACTCAATGACAAAATTGAGCTTGAGAATAATTTCATTGGTACCTGCACCAAATTTTTCAAGTTTGGGAAGCAAGTTCCCAAATTTTTTTCTCATTTTTTTCATTAAAAGACAAAAGTTTTACAAAATCAAAAAAAATACATCCAAACAAAATATCACATCCAGTCCCATAATCATTTCACTTTTTCTCTCACAAACATCACATCCAACCACATAAAAACCCAACTATCTTCCCAAACACTAAAAATTTTTTATCTCATAAAAACCTACATCTAATAAAATCTACATAAAAACTCACTTCCCAAACACCCACATTGTATCGATTAATATAGTGTTATAATATTATTATTAATCTTACTTATTATATAAATTATGAATACTTAAAATTTTTAAAATTATGTCACATCATCTGTTAATACATTAATTAGTATATTAATTAATACATATAATTTTATTCTAATAATTTTGTAATTATAATTCAACGTGATGAACTTCTTAAATTCAATGCTCATCATTATCATTTAATGCTCATCATTATCATTTATAAGCCTCATCATGAAAGATAGAAGGAAAGAATTTTGTTAAATTTTGTGTTGGTAAAAATTCGATTTAAGCTCAATTGACAATTATTTGATCAATAGAGTTAAATAAATTTAACTAAACAAAAAATATTAAACTTTGTGGTTGAGTTCTACGCCTTAAATAGATTAAGGACTTTCCTAAAAGTAATTAAGTAAAGAAGGTTTTGAGGAGAAAAGAATATGTATTAATTTAAATAAATTGTCACTTCCTACTAGTTATAAGAACTTAAACAAGAACAAAAAATTAAAAAAAATACACCCATCGACGAAAGAAGAGAGGTGGGAGTTCGAAAAAAACTATCACTAATCTACTCCTAACAATGCTAAGTTAAACAACTCCTAAATGAACTCTTTGTGAGTGTGATTGATGGTTGTTGAATGATCTCTTTATATATCTCTTGACCTATTTATAAGCTCAGTCACATGAGAGAAAGAGATAACTTAAACTCATAACAATTTCCTCAATAAGTCTATGATTTCCTCAACATGATACAAATCCCATCTTTGATAGGAATCATTTTGTTTGATTCTTGATTTGATATTGGCTCCTTGATCTCAACAACTAACTTTTAAATTGCTCAATTACTAATCTTCTAACTCTCCATTTAACATGTCATCATGCCACATCCTCAACACATTTATCATGCCACGTTAGCATGCCTGTCGACATAAATAAAAATAATAAAAACAAATGTGGTTAAGGTTATTCTTTGAAAATAATTTATGATTTCAATCGACAGATTATAATCAAACTTGGTCATAATTAATAGGCCACAATCGACAGAAAAATGAAACGTGGTGCAAATAATTTAAATTCTTGAAAAGTTATATTACACTCATAGTATTTTTTTAATCTATCGCTGTCGATTTGTAAATATTTCATCTTTGGCTCTGTGGACTAACATAACAAAAAGTCACATCCCTTATTTTTAAAATAAAACAAGTCAATGTTAGCCATATTTTGGCTAATTAAAGAGAATTCACTGCATATAGCATTGTTTAACCATTGATGTTTTTCAAACCATGTCATGAAAATTAATTTTTGATGTGATCCACAAATCCAAAGTGGATGTTGGATCCTAAAACTCACATAATTGAATGTTATGAAAGATTCATAAATTTTGACACTTTGAACAATGTCAAAAAATTCACGTTTAATAAATGTGGGTTTATAATTTTCAGATGATTTTTTAACATTCTTTGAGATAAGGGGTTGTTCTTATTTTTTTAGCCATTAATGGCTTGTCACTTTTTGCCACGTTTGGCAAAACATCATGCCCCCCAAGTGAACCTTTACCATCAGAATTCTCAATATTTTTTGAGAGAAGGGGTTGTTTTTTTAATTTTAGCCATTAATGGCCTATATAATTTTTCCAAAGTCATATTATTTTCATAACTCGGTGTGCTAACCCTTCAAGCCACATACCTTGGCTCTTCATGAATGATTGACTCTTCAAAAATATATGTATTAACCACATTATTTTCATCTTTTAATTTTTCATTAGCCATTATATTTTCTAATTTTTTTCTTCCAATGTCGAATTTCTTCATCAATTAGAAAATTTTGCCCTTTAAATCGATGAATTTTTTCATCACAGTAATTTAAATCTCTTTGTGTAAAATAATACGGAGATAACGAAATTATTTGAAATATTTGCCTATAAAGAGAATTAATTTTTTCTTTTAGGGCCAAGATTTTACTCTCGCACCAATAAATTTCATCATCACAATGCCAAATCATTTTTTTCAGATCATTTGTCATGCTATTATGTTGGCAATAAGCAGTAGAACCACCACCATAACATTGACAATTTTCAGAATATGAGGTATTTCATTGATAATCTATATCCATGGGAACACTGCTACTCCATTGACAGTTTGCATCTATGGGTTGACAAGATGTAAACATACCTGCTGAAGTCTGTTTCTTTACTATCATCACTCCAAGTTTGAATGGTCCCACTGAACATGCCAATTTATGTTGGTAAAAATTCGGTTCAAGCCCAATCGACAATGATTTGATAATAGACTTCAACAAATTTTAATAAACACAAAAACGATCAGACTTTGTGGTTGAGTTCTATAACTTAAACAGATTAAGGACTTTCTGGAGAAGGTTTTAAGAAGAAAAGAATATGTATTAATTCGAATAAATTGTCATTTGTCACTAGTTACAAGAACTTAAATAAGAACAAAAAATTAAAAAAATACAGCCATCAACAGAAAGAAGAGAAGTGGGGGGTTGGAAAAAAGCTATCACTAATCTATTCCTAACAATGCTAAGTTAAACTACTCCTAGATAAATTTTTTGCGAGTGTGATTGATGGTTGTTGGATGATCTCTTTGTATCTCTCTTGGCCTATTTATAGGTTCAGCCACATGAGAGAAAGATATAACTTAGGCCCACAATTTTCTCAACATGATACATATTCTATCTTTGATAGGAACCATTTTGCATATTTGATGCCTGATTTGATCTTAGCTCATTAATCTCAGCAACTAACTTTTAAATTGCTCAATTGCTAATCTTTTGACCCTCCATTTAACATGTCATCATGCCACGTTAGCATGTCTGTTGACAGAAATAAAAATAATAAAAACAAATGTAGTCAAAATTATTCTTTAAAAATAGTTTATGATTTCAATCGACAGATTATAATCGAATTTGATCATAATTAATAATAAAAAAAATAAATGTGGTGCAAACATTTTGACAATACAATAACAAGTCATTGAAGATGTTATGATATAATTCATTGTATGTACACATGGATAAATAAACCACAAAACTAACGAAACACTCTATGAACAAATACTCTAAACCACATAACCAATCACATACACTATCAAGAGAATAGTTTTTTTTTTTTTTTTTTTTCAAAACATTCTAAGATTCAAAACCTCTATAAATAAAATAAATTAACTATATTTAAAAGTTGATACGATATGAGTCAACCAAAATCTATATAATTTTTATTTTCTGAGTATTAACAATTGACCAAAAAAAAAAAAACTATCAATGTATCAAATTTAAAAAAAAAAATTCTAAAGTCTCTCAATGATATAGCTTATGTTGAATTAGGGCATAAAATTCAAAAATACCAACTTATCAAAGGAATTGTAAAATATATAATTTTCTTGTTGAAATAATATTATCAATATATTAAAACCCTTGTTTATTTGTAATTAAAGAAATTTAAATTATGAGATTTATTGATAATGCACATAGATTAATAAGTGTTTTTTTTTTTTTGGAAAATGTTTTGTGGCACTAAATTGGAGACACTAATGTCCCTAATTTCCATTCTGGGTAATTGTTTTGTTTTGTTTTTTTTTTTTTTGCCTTATATGGAAATTAGGGGCATTAGTGCCCCCAATTTAGTGCCACAAATCAAAACCCTTTTTTTTTTTGGGTATAGATTTTGATCAAGTTTTTAAATGATTACTTTAATTAATATTTTTGAAGCCGACACTAAGGCCTTGTTTGGGAAGACTAAATAAGTGCACTTTTTGTCTTTTTGGACAAAAAAATTGAGGTTGAAAATATGGATGTTTGGATTAACTTTTTGACTTTTTATGGAAAAATGTGTAATAAAAAATTGTGAAAATTGGTTTTTAGAGGAAAATTTGAATTGGGAGTTGTGCAGCCGTAATTGTTGACTTTTGGTGAATAGTGTTAACTTTTTAACTTTTTGAGTAACTTTTTGGCTTTTTGGATTATTTGGCTTTACCCAAACTTGGCCTAAGTATAAAGTATTTTAATTAAAAAATTATTAAAAAATCACATTAATCTATATAAAAATAAAAAATTCTATTTATTTATGTGTCATCACTCATATTCAAATGTATGAATCGATATAACATTTTCAAATAAAAAGTGAACTTTAGCCTCCGTTTGGGAAGTGGGTTGGCTTTTTGATTTTTTGACTATTTTAACTTGAGCTAAAATGCTTAGTTTGGGAAGGACTTTTTGACTTTTTGACTTTTTTTGTGAAAGAAGAGTGTAATGATTATGGATTGAATGTGATGTTTTGCTTATTGTGGCTAAAATAATTTATTTTATCTTTTGTAATTATTTTAACCACAAACTAACTTGCCAAACAACACCTTAAGATAGCATTTCAGAAAAAAAAAAAAAAAAAAAAACTATAAAACACACGCAATGTTAAATGATGTGGGTCGTCTTGGTAATTACAGAAAGATGGGAGGGTTAGGCCAAGAAGAAAATGACGCCAAAAACAGAACACGTGAAAAGACGTTTACTATCAAATTACTCTCCATCCATGTCTCCATCACTCTTCCCACGCTTTTCCCTTCCCCCTCTCTCTCTCTCTCTCTCTCTCTCTCTCTCTCTCTCTCTCTCTGGGATAAGATTAGATTTATCAATCGAAAGGTGGGTAACATTATGATTAAGGTTTGGGGTTTAAGCCTTAATACACAAGTTTAATTTCCTTTCTCTTGACCTAATCTCTTGGGCGAAACACAGTTGATTAGGAGGTTGGACCTCAAGTTGTATCAGCACTTAATGTGGGTTCAATACTCTTCCGCTATGCGAGTCCTGACTTAAGCGGAGCTTGTCTTGGAAGGTTGGGGCAAGTTCTCAGGTTATAGTCTTCTCGCTTGGAATGACTAACAGGACACCCTGATGATCTTTGCAAATGACGTTGCCTTGGACCTGTAGGAAGGTGGAGAAGATTTTCCTGTAACAAAAAAAAAATAAAAATAAAAGAGATTAGATTCATAAGGCTGGTTTTGGAACATATTTTTTTAAGTAATTTTCTTATTTTTTAATTAAAATATAATGTAAAAAATTAATCTATGTATTTGATTTGAGTTTTTTAAATTAAATTTTTTAAAATTGGATTTTTGGTTTTCGTGTTTTTTTTGTTTTTAGTAAATATTTTTAAAATTTTAAACATTTTTTTTTTACTTTTTTAGATGCAACTTATTTAGATGTATCTAAAAAATAAAAAATTTGTGACAAAATATTTTAAAAAATTAATAAATACATAGAAATATAAAAAAATGTACTGAATTCTCGTATTTTTTTTGTATTTTTGGTATTTAGTGAATTTTTAAAAGACTTTTTCACAATTTTTTTACTTTTTAGGTATATTTATGTTAGGTATGGCTAAAAATTTTAAAAATTACTTAAAATATTAAAAAAATTCAGAAAAAACAAAAAAACACGAAAAATAAGAAAATAAAATTTTCTAAAAAGTTTTTTTGGAAAACTCTAACCAGTTTGGGATGACTTTTTGATTTTTTACGGAAAGATGTACAAAAAATAGAAAGAAAAAAGAATTTTTGACTTTTTGGTATAAATTATTGATTTTTTGATTTTTTTAGTGACTTTTTAACTTTTAAGCTAAAAAGTCATGTTTCCAAACAAGGCCTTAGGTTGCAATAAGTCATGTTAATAATTTTTTAATTTTTTGATTAAAATATGATGTAAAAAAATTAGTATATTTAGAATAATTTTTTAGTTTTTTATGAAAATATATGTAAAAAATAGGAAATTTTTTTTTTTCACTTTTTGATATAAATTGTTAGCTTTTCAAATTTTTTTAGTGATACCTTGTTTGGCAAGTGGTGATTTTAATCAAAAAGTCAAAAAGTTACTAAAAAAATCAAAAATTAACAATCTATACTAAAAAGTTAAATATTCTATTTTCTTTCTACTTTTTACACAATTTTTTTTATAAAAAATTAAAAATTCATTTAAAATATATTAATTTTTTATATTTCATACTTTAGTCAAAAAAAATAAAAAAATTTATTATCAAACGAAACCTTTACGTTAAAATATTGAATTGTCAAATAAGACTTAAAACTTAAAAAAAAATTATATAGAATTTTCTTTCAAAATGACATGATTGACGAAAGCTCAGAGAATTAAAAAAAATATCTTTTATCATTGATAACTGTTACCGAGCATTTTCCATTCATATACATGGGAATCTCACGCTAAGGGGTTGTTTGGGGTGTCCTAAATAAGTATACTTTTTATTTTTTTGGACTAAAAAATTGAAGAAGAAAATATGAATATTTGGGTTAACTTTTTGACTTTTTATGAAAAAATGTGTAATAAAAAATTGTAAAAATTGATTTGTAGGTAAAAATTATTATTGGGAGTTGTGCAGCCGTAATTGTTGACTTTTGGTGAATAGTGTTAACTTTTTAACTTTTTGAGTAATTTTTTGACTTTTTGATTTTTTTGATATATGCCAAACTTGGCCTAAGTGCCCATCTCTATTCTATATCCAACACATCTCAACTACTTTAAATAAGTTACAATTGTTATTTTATTGTACAATTAAATAAGATAAATAGATTTATAATTTATTATTGAAAAATCTAGAAACCTCCTAGATGTTGATTTGTGATTATGTATCAATTTTAAGCAGAATATAAAAATCCCAAACAAACAATCAAAAGAAAGAGACACAAAGATTTTACGTGGAAAAACCACAATTGGACACCTTCCAATTGTGATCAAAAAACCACGGGCCACTGCCACCAGAACAATCCACTAAGAAGATATAAAGGAATTACACAGGTATCACTCTCAATTATCTAGCGAATCCACAACGCCTAATTGAACCAACCTCTATGTGCCTCTTCCAACCCCATCTTCACCATGGAATTGTCTTTCTGATGAGCCACTCCGGATTCCACCACCGAAGCTTCAGACCGAATTCTTCAGAATCCACAACTGAAGAACAACTTTGATGAGCCACTCCAGAATTCACAACTGAAGCTTCAGGCTCGAATTCTTCAGAATCCACAACTGAAGAACAACTCTCTCTTTTGTGTAACAAACAAAACCTTTGATGTAGCCTTTTCAGATCATGAGTTGAATACTCAATAAGACATCAAAGAAAAATAAAATATCCCCAGATATAAACCTTTAAGAACCAAAAAGAAAGATCTGGATGATTCAATGAATGAATCAATGAATTCAATCCATTACTTAGTTTTGGGAGAAAACCAAGTATTTATAGAGAACCAAAAGTAATCCAAGATTGGAAAAAACTTCTTGCAGAAAACCAACTTCTTGCAGAGTTCCAACTTCTTGTAGAAAATCAACTTCTTGTAGCAAATCAACTTCTTTCAGAACTCCCAAGTAACCTGTTTTTGAAGGAAACCAACTTCTTAAAGAACTCTTGTTACAACCTTGGTTTTGATCCATGGAATTTGACAACAAAAAGTCCTAACAATCTCCCCCTTTGTCAAATCCTGGATAAAACCAATCTAAAACAAATTTCCTAACAAAAACACTAAAACAAATTTCCAATCAAAACAAGAACAACATCACCAACTAGGAACCAGCACTTATAACCAAATCTCTTTCCAAACTTATTTTTCAAGGTCATGATCTGCAAAACAACTATTAGTGCCACCATCTCCAAAACAACTATTAGTCCCACAAGAATATATGAAAAAGCAATAAACATATGACACGATTATCTTGAAGTATGAGATGGAAAACATAAATAGATGCAACTTGGAGATTTTAAGAACATGTAGTATGAATAGATGAAAATTAAGACACATGCACCTGACACAAAATAATAAATAAGCAATACAAGGCATCAAGCAAACCAACTAAAGCCAATCTCCCTTACCAAACAAAACAAAGTGTTCATGTTAACAAACTCTTGAATGATAAACCACACTCCCCCTCACTAAACAAGTAAAACAAAATATAATATGGTTGAGCAAGTAAGGAATTTCAGATTTGTACCTTAAAACACACAAGATTATCCAAGAAGCACAATTACTTGAAAATACAATGTGCACAGTCTATAGAAAATTCCTCATAAAAGAAAGTGATGCATTATGTGAAAAGCATAGATCCCATGATAAAAGTGTGTGTGTGACTCTTGGAGTTCGACAAACACAAGATTCAAATCCTAGTAGTGATATGAAAGCTGGACCTCCAACGAGAATCTAAGCATAACTAAGGAAAGTCAAACCACTAGGAATCAAGGGGTATTTGGTGAGTAAAGGCGGAGGCTCCCCCTCAATCAATGAATCCTTTTCTTTTCTTTTTTCATTTTTTTTTTCTTTTCTTTCTTTTGCACATTTTTTTTCTTTCTTTTCTTTCTTTGCACATTTTTTTTCCTTTTCTTTTCTTTTGCACACTCATCGGCGGCTGACACGCTCAAAAGTATGGAAACCGAACCAGAGAAGCATGGATATAATAAGGATGGCCTGGTTGGTGACTCTGAGGTAGCCTTTTCCTCATGGCTGGACTACAAAAAATAGAGGGGAAAGCCATGGAGATGCAAAAAGATGGAAGGTGGTTAAGAGACTCAACATTACCCATGATATGCTAGTATAGGTCAATTCCTCTAGAAAAGCAAAAGATACAATGCCAGAAGTCCATAGAGAAAAATAATCACTAAGGCGGAAGACTCCAAAATTTGCTAATCCAAAAGTGTGTACGGAATGAGACATACTAATCAAAGAACACACACTTCATAATGAGTAATGACCATAGAAAGCACACACATATTAACATGTAATGTTTATTCTCATCAATTCCAATATGCATCAAGGATATCTCAAAAAATTCAAACTTGCAAAACCATATTAAGAAAATCTTTTTGATTTTTTTTTTCAACAATAAGGTAAGAAAAAAAACATGCACACAAATCAAACAAGATCTCGTTCTAAAAGATTTTTTTTTTTAAAAAAAATAGAGCTTTCTAAAAGAATTTTTTTTTTTTTTTTTATAAAAAAAATAGAACGACCCGCTCTGATACCAATTGAAAAATCTAGAAACCTCCTAGATGTTGATTTGTGATTATGTATCAATTTTAAGCAGAATATAAAAATCCCAAACAAACAATCAAAAGAAAGAGACACAAAGATTTTACGTGGAAAAACCACAATTGGACACCTTCCAATTGTGATCAAAAAACCACGGGCCACAGCCACCAGAACAATCCACTAAGAAGATATAAAGGAATTACACAGGTATCACTCTCAATTATCTAGCGAATCCACAACGCCTAATTGAACCAACCTCTATGTGCCTCTTCCAACCCCATCTTCACCACGGAATTGTCTTTCTGATGAGCCACTCCGGATTCCACCACCGAAGCTTCAGACCGAATTCTTCAGAATCCACAACTGAAGAACAACTTTGATGAGCCACTCCAGAATTCACAACTGAAGCTTCAGGCTCGAATTCTTCAGAATCCACAACTGAAGAACAACTCTCTCTTTTGTGTAACAAACAAAACCTTTGATGTAGCCTTTTCAGATCATGAGTTGAATACTCAATAAGACATCAAAGAAAAATAAAATATCCCCAGATATAAACCTTTAAGAACCAAAAAGAAAGATCTGGATGATTCAATGAATGAATCAATGAATTCAATCCATTACTTAGTTTTGGGAGAAAACCAAGTATTTATAGAGAACCAAAAGTAATCCAAGATTGGAAAAAACTTCTTGCAGAAAACCAACTTCTTGCAGAGTTCCAACTTCTTGTAGAAAATCAACTTCTTGTAGCAAATCAACTTCTTTCAGAACTCCCAAGTAACCTGTTTTTGAAGGAAACCAACTTCTTAAAGAACTCTTGTTACAACCTTGGTTTTGATCCATGGAATTTGACAACAAAAAGTCCTAACAATTAAATTAAATAAAAGAACATCAAATAAAATCATACTTGTACAATCTCCAAAATCATAAGTTCAACTCTCTCTCTCTTTCTCTCTAAAAACCTCCTTCCTAGGCCTCCTTTGGGCCGGCCGGCCACCGCCTTTGGCTATGGCGGTTGACTGGCCTAGCTCTTTCCGTTGTTTGTTTGCTAGCTTTTTCCTTTAATAAACCTGATTCCCCCATGATTTTCCCACCTAGGTGTGTTTTGTAATAGCTGGAGGTATGTGCTGCGGTAGTTCGTATTTTTGGTGATTCGGGGCCCGTAATAGCTGGTTCATTGGGGGAGGTGGTATGCTGTTTTCTTCAGGGGACGTCCAGGATGTTCATTCGAGTGCTCTTTTGCGAGTAGGAGCTTGAGGGGTGTCCACTGGTTTAGATTTTTGGAGTAGTATCGATGCTCTGTTTGGGCGATCCAGATCTGTCTGGTTTTCATTCGAGCGCTCCTGTCGAGTGAGAGTTTGAGGGGTGAACTTCTTCCAAATATATAGTGATATCCCAGCGGTTGGTAGGTGTTCTGGTCGGGTTTTGGATCTGCAGTGGGTGTGAGAAAGTAGAAGAACTTGGGTGTGCGAAAGAAGAAGAACATTGCAGCTAATGTTGGTGCTGCTTTCATGCTGTTAATGAGAAAGAAGAAGAACTTGGGTCTTGGATCTGTAGTGGGTTTTGGATTTGCAGCGGGTGTGAGAAAGAAGAACAACTTGGGGATGTGAAAGAAGAAGTATATTGCAGCTACTGTTGGTGCTGCATTGTCAACTTCAGCAGGGGAGCCGCAGCAGCTTACGCGATGGAGGTTTCCGGTGTTGGCTTGGAGTTTTTCTCGGTCGGAGAGTTTTTCTCGGCATGGCGTGGTGTGGGCAGCAGCAGCAGAGGCGTAGGTGGTGTGGGCTGCAGCAGAGGCGTAGGTGGTGTAGGCTGCAACAGAGGTGGCGTGTGCATAAGGTGTTAGCATAGGCGTGGGTCTTGGGTGGGTGTTGTAATCAGGTGCAGCTTGGGTGTTTTGTTGGGTTGATCTTGTGGGGTTTCATGTTTTTATTTTATAGTTAAGTCCTTCTTAACTTTTTTTTTCTTTTTTTTTTTTTTTTTGGTAAAAAAAAAAAATCGTGAGGCCAAGAGGTTGGTTGTATGGATGTGAGAGCAGTAGTAGGGGTATTTTTATACTTTCCAAATCTCTCTCGATGCATGTCATTTTCCTGTACCTTTAATTTCATGCTGTTAATGAAATTTTTCTTTGCTGATCAAAATAAAATAAAATAAAAATAAAATCATACTTGATAAATTATATTGTAGAGCATAAATATGAAACAAAATTAATAGAAAAACATATTTAATCGAAATATGAAAACACGAAATCAAGCCAAATTCTGTGTGGTACCACAGTGTCCTTAAAACAGATTAGCCGCCTCACCATGAGTGCTGGAGGAACATCGATTGCTGTCTCCCAAGATAAGATGGCTCAAACCGGCTAACTAGTAAGCAGAAATACCTTCTGTTAGCTTGACGAACCGATAATGACAGTACTCTCTCTCACACAGGAAGAATATTATACTAGTAAGCAAACTGACTAGATGACTGGAAAGCGAAAACTTGTGTGTCAAACCAAAGGGAGATGGGTCTCTTCTTATACACAATGGAGAAGAGAGGAGGACTTTCCAACTATCAAGGCTGGCCACTAATGGAGGCCATTTGTCACGACCCAAACTCGGCCCTAAGGGTTTAGCACCGTAACTGGCCAGTAATCCGTGATTACCATAGGCCTGCTTAACAATCATACAATATAACAGAGTTCAGGGCCTGGCGGAAGCCAAAACAATAAATGAATAGTGTCCAATGAGCTGAGACAATCTGTATGCCAAAAAGTTTTTCATTCACATGCACATAAAACAGTACAGTACAATACGGCATACATTTATATACATATCCATAACAGTCGGTGAAACAGGGACTTAACCCCTAGGACAGTACAGTAAACAGTAACAGTCTATACAATAGTCCCACAACAGTACAAAACAGTGAGACAGTCAGGGGAAATACAAAAGACCCCAAAGCCATAGCATGGCAACGCGGAACCTCGCAATGAGGCACATAGGCTGGCTTGACAAAACTGGGGACCAATCCCACGCTCCTAGCTCCGGTCGGGCTGCTGAGAACCTACATATATATATAAACAGTGAGCTAAAGCCCAGTGAATAACATAATGTGTAAAGAGGTTATGAATGAATGTCCTTTCAGTAATGAAATCAATTCATTAAACAGTATTTCAATCTTTCAATATTTCAATCAATCAGTATTTCGATCAATCAGCATTTCAATCAATCAGTCATATGTGGTACATCCATTAGCCTATAAACAATAGGTCCAAAGGACCGGGCCTTAACAGACCCAACAATAGTGATGGCCATCAATCAATAACAATATGGTTCCACGAGGAAACCGACAGAGCTCTGTATCAATCAATAACAATGGGTGCTAAGGATGCCACAATACAATTCGAAATACAGGACATACATTCATTCAATAAACAATATCAGTTCAATAAACATTTTAGTTCAGTATTCAAAAGATAACCATTTTGAACATATCTTTACACAGTCTGTTACTCACAGAGATTGGGCTATTAGCAGCTAGAGCGTGTCCCCGAGAGCCAACCCTAAACAATTAACAGAATAGAACACACACTAAGTTTACAGTTGGAAAGGATGTTAATTAAATCCCTAAATTTCCTCGGTGTGGTTCTATGTCTAAATCCTCAATAAGATGCCTTAAACTAGGCCTAAGAATGCCTAGGATGAGATGAGGATGCAAAATTACACTTGGAAGGCATTTTTCAAAAGTTGCTGAAAATAGACACCTCGCTCGAGCGAGCCTTCCTTCGCTCGAGCGAGCTTCCAAAATCAAAGGATTCGCTCGAGCGAGAAATCCTTCGCTCGAGCGATCTGCATGAACAGTGAAAGTACTGGTTGCTCAATTTTTACGCGCGATGGTCGCTCGATGCTCGCTCGATGCTCGCTGGCAAAACCAAAGGGCTCGCTCGAGCGAGGAATCCTTCGCTCGAGCGAGGAAGCCAAATCTGGAATTTCCAGATTTGTCTCCCAAGTTCGAACCAAGTATTCAACCATCCAAAACTCAACCTCTTGGGCCCAAATTCTGGGGAATACATCCCAACTCAATATATAACAAGTTTCAAAAGCCAATTTAAGAATTCAAGCCCCAAAGGTGAGTCAATTAAATACAATTTCAAACCCATTTTTACAAATAAAATGAAAACATGCAATGCATGAGTTTCAAACCAATTTAAATCTCCAAATCTTGCTCTAAAGAGCTCAATAGTTGGCAAATGAAATGAAATCATGGACTAAATATGAATATGAGCTTGCATGTACCAATTGACCATGAATTCAACCTCAAAAATCAACAATTTCAACATGCATGCAACAATGGAGTTCTAATTCCACATAAATGAGCAAATTCATGTCTTAACTTCTCTATAATCATGATACATGCAAGATGATGCTCCAAGATAACAAGAATGCAATGAATTCACTTACCTAAGTCTTCAATTTCTTGTCTAGAAGTTTAATTTTGCCAACATATGCTCCAATTCTTCAAGATTCAAGTTAAATCTACAAGACCAAGCCAATTCTCTTACTCTCTCTCTCTACTTCTCTAATTTGGTCGGTTGTAAGCAAGAAGAAGAGCTGATCAAATGTTTTCTCTAAGTGTATAAGGCCCTCAAATAGTAATAAACAAATGGCCACTAACTATGGCAAAAGTGTAAATAAGGCCAACATTTCAATTAACTTATTCTAATCCAGTTTAATCATTCCTAATCGATTTTTCAGATAATATACCATTAATTCACAAATATTCTACTGATTCTAAAACACTAAACGGTTCCTAAATCGGCCGCCGATAAGGCCTTCAATTAACAATTTAAACATATAATTCAAATAGACAATCTATCAATTAAACAGATGCAATGTGCAATTCAATAACTAAACTTATTCAATTTCAGTTTCGATTTCCATCGGTCTATTCAATACTTCAATTAACTCAATGATCAATCGTTATCAATTCAATTTAGCAATAATCAGTATATAATTCGGTGGTTACTGGTAATCAGTAACGAGGGTCGTTACACCATTACTCCTGCGAAACTGCTGGAGTAATGCACAAAACTAATGGGAATTCAAAGTGTGAGTTACACACAATATACACATATGTGTATATGCATTTCTGCAACAGACTTGGGCCCGCAATAAACCTAGCCCAAAAAGAATAAGTTGGTGGACCACCAATTCGGCCTAGCCTAAACCCATTCCAGTAAGCCTCAAGCCTCAAGATCCAAGAGCCACGACCCACGACCCACGGATCACGGACCCCGGACCCGGACCCTGCTCGGTCTGGGCGGGCCGGCGGGGGGGGCGCGCATGTGGTAATTTTGCCATAACCAACTTGGACTATGGTCTTGGCCCAAGCCCATCCTTGAAGCATCTATGCCTCCCTTTCTTTCGGAAAATTTGGATGCCCCAAAAGGCTTATGCCCTTCTCATAATCTTGAGACTTAAATACCTATTAAAGCTTTCCTCTACAATCAATGTGGGATTGGTAGTTATATAGAATTCCCAAAACCTCATAAATGAGGCCATATTTATGAGACAATTTCTCATTAAATTCTCAATAGTTTTTGGTCATTCTTTATGTGGTGTAAAGACCTTGTTACAAAAAATCTAAACTCATCTGATTCCCACCTCAACCAATGGTTAGGGCCTACTTTAATTTTACATTAAAGTTTAGTAAAATCTATTTTTTTCCAACAATTCCCCACATGAATAAAAATTGACCGAATAAGAAAAACGGACAACGTTTACAACAAAAACTCGGAGAGAGAGAGCACACAGATTAACCCTGCATCAGAAAAGGTAGCTGTTGGCCTTGAACCTTTCGTAGTGATAGCCTATCGGATTTACTGGCTGACCATTGAACGTGATGTCTTGAGCTATTCTGCCGTTTGTGTAAACTGAGACAACAAACCTCACACAGGAGTAGTCCAACCATTGTTCTTGTTTTCACTTGTGTGTTTGCTATGGCCATGGAATACTAGCCTGGTTCAGTGAGTGGTTTTAAAAAAATTGACCTTACCAATTCTTAAAGAAGTGGTCCCACTTCACACTCACATAGGTGACCTATATAAGGTATCTTATTATACCATGGTTGACTATCATATCACTTAGGTTATTAAAAGTATTAGCTTAACCTTCTACCCTTATCGGGTATCATTGTACAAAGGAATGGGCAAGAGGATTTACCTCTTAGTGACTCATCCATTACACGAAATGAGGTTGTCCCTTTGAACCTAGATCTTGGGATCTCCAGTCAACTATGTTGGGTTTTCCGTTCCGGTAACATTACTAAAGGCCTTAACCTCATTCCTCTTGACGACGTTTCTACTAACTCTCGAGTTAATCCTTTGGTTAGTGGATCCGCAATGTTGTCCTTAGACTTCACATAGTCTAGAGAGACAATTCCATTAGAGAGTAGTTGTCGTATGGAATTATGTCTACAACGGATATGTCTAGACTTTCCATTATACATATGACTCTGTGCTCGTCCAATCGCCGATTGGCTATCACAATGAATACAGATAATAGGCATAGGTTTTGGCCAACGTAGAATATCCTCAACGAACTGGCGAAGCCATTCAGCTTATTCAGTTGCTTTATCCAATGTAATAAACTCATATTCCATTGTTGATCTTGATATACACGTTTGCTTGGAAGATTTCCAAGACACGGCTGCCCCTCCGAGGGTAAACACATAACCACTAGTGGATTTAGAGTCTTTTATATTATATATCCAGTTAGCGTCACTATACCCTTCTAATAGGCTATATCCCGGGTGTAGCGTAGATAACCTAATACCTGCATAATGCCTCTTCAATGAGTGGCATTTAGATTACTCGTGCATCTACTAAGCCTGTTAACAGAGTAGACTATATCCGGCCTTGTATAACTCATCAGATACATCAAACTTCCAATGACCCGAGAATATTCTAGCTGAGAGATACTCTCACTATTATTCTTGGTCAAATATAGACTCATGTCTACCGGTGTCCTAAACACACTTGTATCTGATTTACCGAACTTCTCAAGTATCTTCTCAACATAGTGAGACGGAGAAAGTACAATATCACTAGATGTTCTGGTAATTTTAATACCTAGAATGGCATCTGCAAGGCCCATATTTTTCATGTCAAACTTTGAGTTTAACAGTCTCTTAGTAGTTTGAACCATTTCATCATTACTATCAACAATGAGTATGTCATCTATGTATAGACACAAAATGACATAACCTTTGTCAGTGTCTTTAACATATACGTACTTGTCACACTTGTTGATTCCAAACCCATTTGACAACTTAGCGTTGTCAAACTTCTCTGCCATTGCTTCGGTGCTTGCTTCAAACCATATAATGACTTGGCAAACTTACAGACTTTCTTATTTTTCCCTGGAGCTGAAAACCCCTCGGGTTGTTCCATGTAGATTTTTTCATTTAAATCTCCATTTAAGAAAGCTGTCTTTACATCCATCTGATGTATCTCTAGACCACATAAAGCGATTATCGCAATGACCATGCGAATGGATGTAATCCTTGTCACAAGTGAATACGTATCAAAGTAATCCAGACATTCTCTTTATCTGTATCCTTTGATAACTAGCCTAGTTTTGTACTTATCAATTGACCCATCAGCCTTCATATTTCTTCTAAAGATCCACTTACTCCCCTAGGCCTTATTGCCTGGGAATAGATCAACCAACTCCAAAGTATGGTTCTGTAAGATGGAGTCAATTTCACTTTTAATAGCTTCTTTCCATAAGGGACTTTTTGGTGAAGTCATAGTTTTATGGAAAGTTCAAGGTTCTCCCTCTAACATATAAGTCAAGAAGTCCGGGCCAAAGGACTTGGTAGTCCTAGCCTTTTTACTCCTTCTTGGCTCTTCTACTTTCTTATCTTGATCATCTACTTGATCATTATCTTCAAGTTCCTTTTCAGAACTTTGATCCTCTCCTTGGGTTCGACAAGGAAATATGTCTTCAAAGAAAGATGCATTCCTTGACTCCATTATGGTATTCTTGTGGATATCTGAAATATCAGACTTGTGCACAAGAAACCTATATGCAATACTATTTTGTGCATAACCAATGAATATACAATCCACGATTTTCGAACCTATCCTAACGCACTTGGGTGTAGGTATTGCCACTTTTGCAAGACACCCCACATTCGTAAGAAATTATAAGAAGGCTTCCGGCCTTTCCATAACTCATATGGAGTCTTGTCTACTTTCTTCGGGGAGATTCCATTTAGAATGTAATTCGCGGAGAGAATTGCTTCCCCCCACAAGTTCTGTGGCAATCCAGAACTTAGCAACATTGCATTCATCATCTCTTTTAGCGTCCTATTCTTCCGTTCAGCAATCCCATTTGACTGAGGAGAACAAGGCGCCGTGGTTTGGTGAATCATCCCGGATTGAGCACACATCTCAATAAACGGTGATTCATACTCATCACCATGATCACTTTTTAAAGCCTTAATCTTGCTGCCTAATTGATTCTCAACTTGATTCTTATAAAGAACAAATTTGTCAATAGCCTCATCTTTGCTTTTGAGCAAATACACATAACAATACTTAGTGCAATCATTAACAAAAGTGATGAAGTACTTATTGTCACCACGTGATTATATAAACTTTAAGTCATACATATCACTATGCACTAAGTCCAACGGCTTTGAACTTCTTTCAATAGAATGAAACGAAGATCTTGTCAACTTCACTTCAACACAAGTTTCACACTTGTGTTTTGAATTAATCTTAAAAGATAGTATGTGATCTAACTTGATTAATCTACGTAAAGATTCAAAGTTCACATGTCTTAGTTTACTATGCCATAAATTGGAAGACTCAAGCATGTAAGTAGAAGAAGATGCATCTTTATTCATCTTTGGGATAATAGTCATTACATTGAGTTTAAACATACCCCCTAACATATAACCCCTATCCACATACACTCCGTTCTTGGTCAAAACAACCTTGTCAGACTCAAAGACCATGCGAAAACCATGCTTGATGAGAAGAGACCCTGAGACAAGATTTTTACGAATGTCCGGAACATACAGGACTTCGTTCAATGTCAGCTCCTTTCCTGAAGTCAACTTCAGGACCACCTTTCCTTTTCCCTTAACAATTGAGGTAGCAGAGTTTCCCATAAACAACTTTTCACTGTTTGTAACCGGCTCGAAAGTTGTAAAAAGCTTCTTCTCGGAGCAGATGTGGCGTGTAGCCCTAGTATCAATCCACTATTCTCTTGGGTTTGATCCCACCAGATTTACCTCAGAGACAACGACAGACAAGTGCATGTCATCCTCCTCATGGGAGTGCTCTTATGTATCTGCCATGTGAGCACGAGGTTTGGTCATGTATGGCTTCTTCTACTTGCGACAGTCACTAGCCTGATGCCCCTTGCTACCACAGTTGTAGCACTTCCCTAAGAACCGATAATCAGGTTCTTGCGGCTTGTATGTCGGCTTTTTTGCAACAACACCCCTTGGCCCCAACTTTGAGCCCTTGTTCACAAAGGCTTCTTCCTTACCCCAGAAGATTTGCCATACTCAATGACATTGGCCGTCATAGAGGAGGTACTCCATCTTTTCTTTCTATTATTCTCCTCAATTCGGAATTGGACAACTAGCTCTTCAACTGACATTTCCTTGCGCTTGTGCTTCAAGTAGTTCTTGAAGTCCTTCCAACCATTGGGAAGTTTCTCAATGATTACAGTAACTTGGAATGACTTGTTCAATAGCATCCCCTTAGCATGAATCTCATGCAAGATCACTTGGAACTCTTGGACTTGGCTTATCATAGTTTTTGAATCGATCATTTTAAAGTTCAGGAACCGGCCAACAACAAATTTCTTTGCCCCGGCGTCCTCAGTCCTATATTTCTTGTCTAGACATTCCCATAACTCCTTTGTTGAGCTCTTGGCACAAAACTCACTGTATAGTGATTCTGCCAAGCTGTTGAACACATAGTTCTGGCAGAGATACTCTGTCTACTTCCATGTGTCAAGCGCCATGACTTTCTGTCTGTCTGGTTCATTCTCTGCCACAGTTGGAGGATCCTCGCTCAAGACCTTTGCAAGGTTCAGCATGGTCAAGTAGAACAACATCTTTTGCTGCCATCTCTTGAAGTTCACCCCAGTGGGTACTCATGGTGACTAAGCTGTCCTCCCAGAACAGCCAGAGTAATGCCAGGGTTAACCACAGAGGTCACAGCAATAGGGGTTGACAACCCAGTTGTCCCAGGGTTCAGATCCCTACCAACGTTAGCAGTAGCAGTATCGGTAACAGTTGCTATTTTTGAAAATTATACCAGAATATCACTTTCTGTGTTTCTAGAAATTAAGCTTAACACTAGAAAATCCCACAGTTGAAAAGTTAATTCAAAATTAGTCTCACCACTAAATGTAGAATCAAACATGGTCAAGAATGTTCTCAGGAAGACTGGAGGGGTCATCTCGGTCTCACTTAAAACCCAGTTAACCTTTTGACAAAATTTTCAAGAGCATGTTAACTCCTAGCCCGTGATAAACAATTTAAGAATTAAATTTTCCTAGGGATGAACTAGGTTGAAACAAACCAAGGTTCAAAACTCTTACAAGCAATGTAAAAATTGCTAACAAATTACAAGCAATGTAAAACAATTGCTACAACAATATAAGTAAATAAAACTTGCTTTTACAACTTGATAAACAAACCAAATAAATCTCAAGCAAAAAATGATTAAAATATATAGTCCATAAATTTCGTTTGTACAACCCAAATCTATTCATTTGATTTTTGTTTTTGTTTTTTTTTTCATTCCTTTTCGCATTGGTATGCCTACAAAGAAAGTTAATAGCAAATTACAACATAATACAAAGGAACTAATTAAAAAAAAAACTTGTACTTAACCCTCTTAGCACTATCATGAATAGCATTATTAAGTAAAATTTTTAAAAAAATGCAATATAAGTTACACACATAAAACTTAAAACTCCAAAACTAAATGTACAATTTTAAAAATAAAATTTGTAACTCCAAACTTAAATTCAAACTTTAAATTAAAATTTGTAACTCCAAATTAAAACTTTAAATTAAAAATTAGTAGTCATGATTTATGAATGAAATTAATTCACAATAAATACTTAAACTTATAACTCCCAAATAAATTAAAACTTATAACTCCCAAATAAATTAAAATTAAATTAATTGACAAAATTTATTGAAAATTATAACACAATAATCATGTACATGAATTTAGACAAGTTACAAATAAAAAATAAATAAATTTATAACTCCAAAATTAAATTAAAATCAATTGCCATGAATTATAAATGAATTTAAACATGTAAATAATGCTAGCAATTAAAATCATGCAAATTACTAGAAGATTTTAAGCATGTAAATTATAAAATAAAATTATATTAGAACCAAATATGCATACAAAATATGCAAGAGAGAAATAGCATTCTGATTAAATTATTCCATTACATTGATGAATTGAATAAACCAACCATGACTATGTAATCAAGAATTCAAATAAGTAACATTGGCTATTTATATGCTACAGGTAATCTAGAACACACAAAATAATAGCATGCATATATTCCTACGGTCGCAGAAACATACATATAAATTATGCTAAATCACATAAGCATGTAAATTATGTTAGAGATCTTGAACTACAAGGCATGAAAAATTATTTATTTATTTAAATTACCTAAACAGTAGATCATAAATCAATTAGTGAATTATTAGAAAAATGGACTTATACCAGTAGCATAAAAACAGTAGCATACAACTTATGTGCACTATTCAAATAAAATAATAGCATGCAATTAAATCATGAAGTCAATAGTGGCCATTCACCTTGTAGAAAACTGCTATGATACATAACCAATTAACAGTATAATTGTTTTTCAGTTAATAGATACAAGTAGTCCGATTTATTCAAATAAAGATGAACCTCTTTCTCATATTGAAACTATGATCTAGACATAACATGCTATCTAGTCACGGAAGCCAAAACCAATTAATCTTATACATAAATCTGAGTTATTTTAAATTACTAGATGAATCTATTTGTCCAATTTCATAGGAAAGCATATATAATCTGTTTTAAGTTTGTTATCCTATTGTACAATTAAATAAGATAAATAGATTCATAATTTATTAAATTAAATAAAAGAACATCAAATAAAATCATACTTGATAAATTATATTGTAGAGCATAAACATGAAACAAGATTAATAGAAAAACATATTTAATCGAAATATGATAACACGAAATCAAACCAAATTCTGTGTGGTACCACAGTGTTCTTAAAACAAATTAGCCGCCTCACCGTAGGTGCTGGAGGAACGTCGACTTCTGTCTCTCAGGATAAGATGGCTTAAACCGGCTAACGCAGAAACACTTTTTGTTAGCTTGACGAACTGACAATGGCAGCATTCTCTCTCACACAAGAAGAATATTATACTAGTAAGCAAACTGACTATATGACTAGAAAGCAAAAACTTCTGTGTCAAACCAAAGGGAGGTGAGTCTCTTCTTATACACAATAGGAAAGAGAGGATGAGTCTCTAGCCATCAAGGCTGGCCACTAATGGAGGCCATTACTCCTGCAAAATTGCTGGAGTAATGCACATAACTGATGGGAATTCAAAGTGTGAGTTATACACAATATACACATATGTGTATATACATTTCTGTAACAGACTTGGGCCTGTAATAGACCTAGCCCAAAAAGAATAAGTTGGTAGACCACCAATCCGGCCTAGCCCAAACTAGCCTCAAGCCCAAGATCCACGGACTCGACTTGGTCCGGGTTGGCAGGCGGCGCGCCAATTTTGCCATAACCAACTTGGACCATAGTCTTGGCTCAAGCCCATCTTTGAAGCATCCATGCCTCCTTTCCTTCGGAAAATTTGGATGCCCTAAAGGGTTCATGCCTTTCTCATAATCTTGAGGTTTAAATACCCATCAAAGCTTTCCGCCACAATCAATGTGGGATTGGTAGTTACACACAATTCCTAAAACCTCATTCACGAGGCCATTTTTATGAGACAGTTTCTTATTCAATTCTCAATGATTTTTGGTCATTCTTTATGTGGTGTAAAGACCTTGTTACAAAGAATCTAAACCCATTTAATCTCACCTCAACTAATGGTTGGGACCTACTTTAATTTCACATTAAAGTTTACCAAAACCAATTTTTTCCAACAACAATAACTTGACATAACTTTAAGATTAGATACAACTAATCCTTATGAGTTTAGCTATATCTCTTGATCATTCTCACTTGATTTTTTTGTAATTTTATCAGGCTCCCTCAAGCGAATATAAGAGGTTCAAACCATGAGCTTATTTTGGAGATAGGCATATTGATCAATTGAAAGAGGTTTAACAGAAAGAGGTTTAGCAAAAATGTCAGCTATTTGATAAGCTGAAGACACATATCAACTAACTCAAATAGTTACAACAACTTGACTTAAAGTTATGACTAGATACAACTAATCCTTATGAACTCAGTTACACCTCTTGATCATTCTTACTTGATTTCTTTGTAATCTTATTAGCCATGGTTTGACTAACATTTTGGAGCTAAATAATCACAAAAAGACAAAAAAGACTTTATAAGTCAATAAGACAAAACACTACTTTTTACCCATAATCATTACACTTTTTTCTCTCACAAAAGTCAAAAAAGTCCCAAAACAAAAACCAAACGAGACTAAAAAAGTCAAACTAAAAAAGTCCCAACACAAAAAAATTGGCTAAAAAAGCCAATGCCAAATGAACTCTTAGTGATGTCATGAATTTTTTGATTTGTAAAGGAACACTTCTAAATTTATTCAC
This sequence comes from Camellia granthamiana, assembly GCA_036172215.1. Classification (NCBI taxonomy): domain Eukaryota; kingdom Viridiplantae; phylum Streptophyta; class Magnoliopsida; order Ericales; family Theaceae; genus Camellia; species Camellia granthamiana. Next base: position 42,444 of record JAXFYN010000065.1, on the reverse strand, counting down.
ACATGACAAAGAGTGGAATTTTAATTAGTTAATCCAATTAATATTCAACCGTTCACATCATTTAAGAATGATGTTATCAAACTGGTAGAAATCTCTATATTTACCACCCAAAATTTAGACCCAAAAACAAAAAAAAACTAAAGAATAATATGACAATTTTTTTTTTTTCACAAATAAAAACCATCATTATTTGAAAGTAGAAGTCCGTATTGAATCACATCATTTTAGTATAATTTTTTTTATGTGATTTTTTATTATTTATATTTGCATTTTTTAATTATTTTCAAAAATATTATATTATTCCCCCACATTATTAGTGTATGAAATTTTGTGTGTGTTTTTGCATTTTATTTAAATGGATCATTTTTCTGATGATAATTATTGATTAAAGAGAGGCATCCCATAACTTTCATGATCAGGTTGGCATTTCCTTCTTCATTATATATCATATCTGTTAGGAATGTAGAGTGACATGATTGACGAAATCTCAGTCAATCTTACACTAAGTGTCTGTCTCTATTCTATATGTAACACATCTCAACTCACTCAAACAGTTACAACAACTTGACATGACGTTATGATTAAATACAATTAATTCTTATGAGCTACTTGATTTCTTTGTAATCTTATTAGGCTTCCTCAAGCGAATAAGAGAGGTTCGATTCGAACCATGAGCTTGTCTTGAAAATAGGTAAATCGATAAGTTGAAAGAGGTTTAATAAAAATGTCAACTATTTAATAAGCTAAAGACACATCTCAACGAACTCAAATAGTTACAACAACTTGACTTAAAGCTATGACTAGATACAACTAATCCTTATGAGCTCGGTTACACCTCTTGATCATTTTCACATGATTTCTTTGTAATCTTATTAGTGATGTCATGAATTTTTTGATTTGTAAAGTAACACTTCTAAATTTATTCACACTTGATAGAGAGTTGAATTTTAATTAGTTAATTCAATTAATATTTAACCGTTCACATCATTTAAAAATTTGTGTGCGGGCGCGTGCGTTTTTTAGTTTATTTAAATGGATAATTTTTCTGTTGATAATTATTGATTACAGAGAGGCATCCCATAACTTTCATGATGTCTAGGTAGGCATTTCCTTCTTCATTATATATCATGTCTGTTAGGAATGTGTGTGTATGGGCTAACACGTTCGTCTAGCTTTCCCAATATGACAAATTTCTTATCAAATCTAGTGAATTTACCCTGAACGTAACCATGAATAACTTTTGACCAAAAAAAAAAAAAACACTACCCAACTCTTTGAAACAAATTTCAAAAGCAAAAAGCTAGAAGACCATGCTTTTCCCCCAAGTTTGAGGGGGGAGTGACTGAATTATTAAGTCATTTGATTTCAGTTAAATTTTTAATTGGATTAACTTGAAATTTAACGAAAATTTTAGACATAAAATTGATGCAATTAAAATTATAAAGACCATATTGACACAAGATAAAGTACAAGAATTATAGGTGTAATTTGTTCTTCTTTTTAATTTAATTTAATTTTTTTTGAAGTAACCCCACAATCAAAAAAAAAAAAAAAAAAAGAAAAAAGAAAGAAAGAAGGAAAGGAAAGGGAAAAGAGAGATTAATTTGGTCCTCCTCACATCACAAATTAATATCCAACCTCATACTGGGCTAGGCCCATGAAAGTCAACAGAGACTAATTTCGTAAGTGATTGGGAACATTATTGCTAAAGCAATTATTAAGTGGGCTGACAGGTCATGGGCTTCTTTATTTGTGTAATGGCCCCTCACCCACTACCACTTGTGTTTTTGGTCAAAAATCCAATTAGAGCCCATCTTTGTTTGGATTCTTTTTTGAATAGTGGGTTGGATAAATTTGGGCTTCACTTACAGCCCAATATATCTAACAAAGCCCACATAACAAGCTTCTGGGAACACTCTCAAAAAAATTGAACTGGTGTTTTGGTATTAAAGCTATTTGGAACTCACTGCCACGGCTTGGTTATTTTTAAGTTATCCGTGTGGCACTTACACATCACACTAAAGTTCTAATCTTATTGACAATATATATATATATATATTTATTTAAAGCAAAATAAATTTATGATGAATAAATTTTTTTTGTCATTGGAAATCATTGGGAAAATATTTAATAATTCTATTTATATAATTATGATATTAATTTTCTGGAAGTTATTGATTATTTGAGAGTCTATTGTATATCAATTAATGTTTATTTTTGACATTCATCGCTTAATTACAAAACATTAAAATGAAAATTCTTAATAGATAAGGAAAAAACAATTTCTCCTTGACAAACATCCCAAATTATTAAGCACAGGTTGTTAAGGGGGATCGGTTAGACATATAAAAAGTTGAATTATGCATCCAAATCATTACATTTTGAATTAGTTATCAAATCTTAAGAAGAATTGTCACACTATCGACATGAAACTATAGAGAAGTTTTTTTTTTAGATGGGAATTATAGAGCAGTTTTAATGAGCTCAATTTGCTGACATATCTTCGTCGCCTTGAAGCCTCGTCATGGCCAGATATAGCAGCAAAAAGTACTCCCCGATTTTTTTAAATTTTTCCTCCCAAAAGATTTTTCCCAAAGGAGTAAATCTCCAATTTTTTCAGCATATTTTAAAAATTCTTGAAATACTCAACATATTATGAATTATCCTTTTGACAAAACTTTCAAAAGTATGTTGACTCCTAATCTGTGATAAACAATTTAAGAATTAAATTTTCCTAGGGATGAACTAGGTTAAAACAAATCAAGGTCCAAAACTCTTACAAGCAATGTAAAACAATTGTTACAACAATATAAGCAAATAAAACTTGCTTTTACAACTTGATAAACAAACCAAATAAATCTCAAGCAAAAAATGCTTAAAATATGTAGTCCATAAATTTTGTTTGTGCAATCCAAATCTATTCATTTTGTTTTGGCTTTTTTTTTTTTTTTTTTTTTTTTTTTTCATTCCTTTTCGCATTGGTATACCTACAAAGAAAGTTAGTAGCAAATCACAACATAATACAAAGCAACTAATTAAAAAAAAAAAACTTGTACTTAACCCTCTTAGCACTATCATGAATAGCACAATTAAGTAAAGTTTTAAAAAAAATGCAATATAAGTTACACACATAAAACTTAAAACTCCAAAACTAAATGTACAATTTTAAAAATAAAATTTGTAATTCCAAACTTAAATTCAAACTTTAAATTAAAATTTGTAACTCCAAATTAAATTAAAACTTTAAATTAAAAATTAATAGTCATGATTTATGAATGAAATTAATTCACAATAAATACTTAAACTTATAACTCCCAAATAAATTAAAACTTATAACTCCCAAATAAATTAAAATTAAATTAATTGACAAAATTTATTGAAAATTATAACACAATAATCATGTACATGAATTTAGACAAGTTACAAATTTAAAAAAATATATATATATTTACAACTCCAAAATTAAATTAAAATCAATTGTCATGAATTATAAATGAATTTAAACATGTAAATAATGCTAGCAATTAAAATCATGCAAATTACTAAAAGATTTTAAGCATGTAAATTATATTATAAAATTATATTAGAACCAAATATGCATACAAAATATGCAAGACAGAAATAACATTCTGATTAAATTATTCTATTACATTGATGAATTGAATAAACCAACCATGACTATGTAATCAAGAATTCAAATAAGTAACATGGGGGATTTGGTGACAGCCCCCTCACTATCTAATTTGTCTTTCAAAAGGACAAGAATTATATAAGTACTTTCAAAACCCCCTAATATTTTAAAACTTGTTTCTTTTACTATATTACCCTCATATCTATCAGCTCTCCTATTAAGCCATCTTCACTATATATTTCAGAGTAAAATTTTACTCTGTATAAAAGTAAAATTTTATATTCTGAAACTAAAAGTAAAATTTTTACTCTGTATGAAAGTAAAATTTTACTCTGTATAAAAGTAAAATTTTACTCTGAATAAGAAAAAAATGTTACACTCTGAAACTAAAAGTAAAATTTTACTCTGTATAAAAGTAAAATTTTACTCTAAAAAACTAGTAAAATGTTAGACTCTACATAAAAGTAAAATTTTACTCTGTATAAAAGTAAAATTTTACTCTGGTTCTGTCAAATGAAAAAAACAGAGCAATTCTGGTTCTGTCAAATGAAATTAGATAAAAAACAACAAAAATAAATCAAAAACAAACAAACAAACAAAAACAAAACAAATTAATCAACATATCTAATTGAGAAAAAAACTTCAAAAAAAAACAAACAAACAAAAACAAAACAAATTAATCAACAAATCCACATATTTAATTGAAACGAAAAACTTCTAAAACTCGATCAACAATCACACATCTCAATGAAAAAGAATACATGTGTTCAACAATACTCATACACACAAATATATATATATACATATATTCTACTGTTCCTCATCCACATCCTTCCCAACCTCCTGTTCAACTTCTTTCAATCTCGAAGCTTCAGCCTTCGCATTCAACATCGCCAGCATCTCATCAACAACCTCATCATGTTTCTTCTCCGCTTCCAATTGAGCCATCTCCACCGCACTCCGAATCTCCCCCATCTGCTCCGAAACCCTAGCTTTCGAATCTCCAACGACATCCTCATTCAATTTCAACATACTCAAAGCCTCATCGTTGCTGGTTATGAAGATGAAGAGAGGACCTTCTGCTGAAGCTTGGAAGACGCGACTATGGCGGCGGCTTGTCGACGACCTTCTGCTGAAGCTTGGAAGATGCAACTATGGTGATTATGATACAGTTGATGACGAAGCTGATTATATATGTAGAAGTTGAGGGTATAATAGTCCTATAAAATATTTAAATAATAAATTTTGTCTTTTATGCAAGACTTTATAATTATGAGAGGATTTAGAAAGTATAATTTTTTTCTTAGTCCTTTTAACAATGAAAGGAAGGTAAAAGGGATTTATAGCTAAATTTCCCAAGTAACATTGGCTATTTATATGCTATAGGTAATCTAGAACACACAAAATAATAACATGCATATATATTCCTACGGTCGCAGAAACATACATATAAATTTTGCTAAATCACATAAGTATGTAAATTATGTTAGAGATCTTGAACTACAAGGCATGAAAAATTATTTATTTATTTAAATGACCTAAACAGTAGATCATAAATCAATTAGTGAATTATTAGAAAAATGGACTTGTACCAATAGCATATAAAAGCAGTAGCATACAACTTATGTGCACTATTCAAATAAAATAATAGCATGCAATTTAATCATGAAGTCAACAGTGGCCATTCACCTTGTATAAAACTGCTATGATACATAACTAATTAACAGTATAATTGTTTTTCAGTTAATAGATACAAGCAGTCCGATTTATTCAAATAAAGATGAACCTCTTTCTCATATTGAAACAATGATCTAGACATAACATGCTATCTAGTCACGGAAGCCAAAACCAATTAATCTTATACATGAATTTGAGTTATTTTAAATTACTAGATGAATCTATTTGTTCAATTTCATAGGAAAGCATATATAATCTGTTTTAAGTTTGTTATCCTATTGTACAATTAAATAAGATAAATAGATTCATAATTTATTAAATTAAATAAAAGAACATCAAATAAAACCATACTTGATAAATTACATTGTAGAGCATAAACATGAAACAAGATTAATAGAAAAACATATTTAATTGAAATATGATAACACGAAATCAAACCAAATTCTCTGTGGTACCACAGTGTTCTTAAAACAGATTAGCCGCCTCATCGTGGGTGCTGGAGGAACGTCGAGTTCTGTCTCCTAAGATAAGATGGCTTAAACCGGCTAATGCAGAAGGACTTTTTGTTAGCTTGACGAACCGACAATGGCAGCATTCTCTCTCACACAGGAAGAATATTATACTAGTAAGCAAACTGACTATATGACTGGAAAACAAAAACTTCTGTGTCAAACCAAAGGGAGGTGAGTCTCTTCTTATACACAATAGGGAAGAGAGGAGGATCTTTAGCCATCAAAGCTGGCCATTAATGGAGGCCATTACTCCTGCAAAACTACTGGAGTAATGCACATAACTAATGGGAATTCAAAGTGTGAGTTACACACAATATACACATATGTGTATATACATTTCTGTAACAGACTTGGGTCTGTAACAGACTTAGCCCAAAAAGAATAAGTTGGTGGACCACCAATCCGGCCTAGCCCAAACTAGCCTCAAGTCCAAGATCCACGGACCATGGACCCGGACCCGACCCAGTCCGGGCTGGCGGGCGGTGCGCGCGCCAATTTTGCCATAACCAATTTGGACCATAGTCTTGGCTCAAGCCCATCCTTGAAGCATTCATGCCTTCCTTCATTCGGAAAATTTGGATGCCCCAAAGGGTTCATACCCTTCTCATAATCTTGAGGCTTAAATACCCATCAAAGCTTTCCGCCACAATCAATGTGGGATTGGTAGTTATACACAATTCCTAAAACCTCATTCATGAGGCCATTTTTATGAGACAATTTCGTATTCAATTCTCAATGATTTTTGGTCATTCTTTATGTAGTGTAAAGACCTTGTTACAAAGAATCTAAACCCATTTAATCCTACCTCAACCAATGGTTGGGACCTAAAGTTTACCAAAACCAATTTTTTCCAGCAACAATAACTTGACATAACTTTAAGATTAGATACAACTAATCCTTATGAGTTTAGCTATATCTCTTGATCATTCTCACTTGATTGTTTTGTAATTTTATCAGACTCCCTCAAGTGAATATGAGAGGTTCAAACCATGAGCTTATTTTGGAGATAGGCATATTGATCAATTGAAAGAGGTTTAACAGAAAGAGGTTTAGCAAAAATGTCAGCTATTTGATAAGTTGAAGACCCATCTCAACTAACTCAAATAGTTACAACAACTTGACTTAAAGTTATGACTAGATACAACTAATCCTTATGAACTCAGTTGATTTCTTTGATCATTCTCACTTGATTTCTTTGTAATCTTATTAGTCATGGTTTGACTAACATTTTGGAGCTAAATAATCACAAAAAGACAAAAAAGACTATATAAGCTAATAAGACAAAACACTACTTTTTACTCATAATTATTACACTTTTTTCTCTCACAAAAGTAAAAAAGTCCCAAAACAAAAATCAAGCGAGGCTAAAAAAGTCCCAACACAAAAAAGTTGGCTAAAAAAGCCAATGCCAAATGAACCCTTAGTGATGTCATGAATTTTTTGATTTGTAAAGGAACACTTCTAAATTTATTCACACATGACAAAGGGTTGAATTTTAATTAGTTAATTCAATTAATATTCAACTTTTCACATCATTTAAGAATGATGTTATCAAACTGGTAGAAAGCTCTATATTTACCACCCAAAATTTAGAAAAAAAAAAAAAAAAGAATAATATGACAAATTTTTTTTTTTTTTTCACAAATAAAAACCATAATTATTTGAAAGTAGAAGTCCGTATTGAATCACATCATTTTAGTATAAATTTTTTTATGTGATTTTTTATTATTTATATTTGCATTTTTTAATTATTTTCAAAAATATTATATTATTCCCCCACATTATTAGTGTATGAAATTTTGTGTATGTTTTTGCATTTTATTTAAATGGATCATTTTTCTGTTGATAATTATTGATTAAAGAGAGAGAGGCATCCCATAACTTTCATGATCAGGTAGGCATTTCCTTCTTCATTATATATCATATCTGTTAGGAAATGTAGAGTGACATGATTAACGAAATCTCAGTCAATCTTACAGTAAGTGTCTGTCTCTATTCTATATGTAACACATCTCAACTCACTCAAACAGTTACAACAACTTGACATAACGTTATGATTAAATACAATTAATTCTGATGAGCTACTTGATTTCTTTGTAATCTTATTAGGCTTCCTCAAGCGAATAAGAGAGGTTCGATTCGAACCATGAGCTTGTCTTGAAAATAGGTAAATCGATAAGTTGAAAGAGGTTTAATAAAAATGTCAACTACTTAATAAGCTAAAGACACATCTCAACGAACTCAAATAGTTACAACAACTTGACTTAAAGCTATGACTAGATACAACTAATCCTTATGAGCTCAGTTACACCTCTTGATCATTTTCACATGATTTCTTTGTAATCTTATTAGTGATGTCATGAATTTTTTGATTTGTAAAGTAACACTTCTAAATTATTCACACTTTATAGAGAGTTGAATTTTAATTAGTTAATTCAATTAATATTTAACCGTTCACATCATTTAAAAATTTGTGTGCGCGCTCGTGCGTTTTTTAGTTTATTTAAATGGATAATTTTTCTGTTGATAATTATTGATTACAGAGAGGCATCCCATAACTTTCATGATGTCTAGGTAGGCATTTCCTTCTTCATTATATATCATGTCTGTTAGGAATGTGTGTGTATGGGCTAACTTGTTCGTCTAGCTTTCCCAATATGACAAATTTCTTATCAAATCTAGTGAATTTACCATGAACGTAACCATGAATAACTTTTGACCAAAAAAAAAAACACTACCCAACTCTTTGAAACAAATTTCAAAAGCAAAAAGCAAGAAGACCATGCTTTTCCCCCAAGTTTGAGGGGGGAGTGACTGAATTATTATGTCATTTGATTTCAGTTAAATTTTTAATTGGATTAACTTGAAATTTAACGAAAATTTTAGACATAAAATTGATGTAATTAAAATTATAAAGACCATATTGACACAAGATAAAGTACAAGAATTATAGGTGTAATTTGTTCTTCTTTTTAATGTAATTTAATTTTTTTTTGAAGTAAACCCACAATCAAAAAAAAAAAAAAAAAAAAAACAAGAAAGAAAAAAAGAAAGAAAGAAAGAAAGATGGAAAGGAAAGGGAAAAGAGAGATTAATTTGGTCCTCCTCGCATCACAAATTAATATCCAACCTCATACTGGGCTAGGCCCATGAAAGTCAACAGAGACTAATTTCGTAAGTGATTGGGAACATTATTGCTAAAGCAATTAAGTGGGCTAACAGGTCATGGGCTTCTTTATTTGTGTATTGGCCCCTCACCCACTACCAATTGTGTTTTGGTCAAAAATCCAATTAAAGCCCATCGTTGTTTGGATTCTTTTTTGAATAATGGGTTGGATAAATTTGGGCTTCAATTACGGCCCAATATATCTAACAAAGCCCACATAACAAGCTTCTGGGAACACTCTCAAAAAAATTGAACTGGTGTTTTGGTATTAAAGCTATTTGGAACTCACTGTCACAGCCTTGATTATTTTTAAGCTATCTGTGTGGCACTTACGCATCACGCTAAAGTTCCAATCTTATTGACAATATATATATTTTTATTTAAAGAAAAATAAATGTATGATGAATAAATTTTTTTTGTCATTGGAAATCATTGGGAAAATATTTAATAATTCTATTAATATAATTATTTAATTTTCTGGAAATTATTGATTATTTGAGAGTCTATTGTATATCAATTAATGTTTATTTTTGACATTCATCGCTTAATTACAAAACATTAAAATGAAAATTCTTAATAGATAAGGAAAAAACAATTTCTCCTTGACAAACATCCCAAATTATTAAGCACAGGTTGTTAAGGGGGATCGGTTAGACATATAAAAAGTTGAATTATGCATCCAAATCATTACATTTTGAATTAGTTATCAAATCTTAAGAAGAATTGTCACACTATCGACATGAAACTATAGAGAAGTTTTTTTTTTTAGATGGGAATTATAGAGCGGTTTTAATGAGCTCAATTTGCTGACATATCTTCGTTGCCTTGAAGCCTCGTAATGGCCAGATATAATAGCAAAAAGTACTCTCCGATTTTTTTAAATTTTTCCTCCCAAAAGATTTTTCCCAAAGGAGTAAATCTCCAATTTTTTCAGCATATTTTAAAAATTCTTGAAATACTCAACATATTATGAATTATCCTTACTTTTCCCTATTTTTTTAATTACCCAAAATTATTACAAAATGGAACCCATATTTTTTAAGTTGAAGAGGTGTAATATTACATTTCTTATTCAAAAGTTGTATGTTTTGTGAGTTATTCATTATTGTCAAGCTATTACTGTCAACAGTTGTATATACCCTTTATATGTAATCATGAAACCAAACTTTCAAGACCATTAAAAAAAAAATTAGGGTCCATATTTAGAAATAACTGTGAAGGATTGGCTACAAATATTTCCAAAATGAGGAACATCCCATGTAATAAAATTACAAATGCATTTGTGTAGTCAAATATGGCAACTCAAGAGTTTAAACATAAAAACGTAAATTACACTTTTTACTCTAAAATTTTTACTTAAATTTCACATTCGTCCTAATTTAAGCTATCCTAACATAAGCTACTGGCCTATTTAATGTTTTATCTATTTACTGTATATTTTATAAGAGAGTAATTTTAGGAATTTTTAGACAAAAATGCCATTGTATTGGACCTCAAAGTTTAACCCCTCTCCATTCGAACTTTTCTTTCCATCTTTTAACGGCAAGTAGAATTAAACCCTACTCATTCACTCCAACGGTCCAACCTTACAGCTAAGGGTCAACTACTATTATTTTTACCTATTCAAAATTTGGAAACTACCCATATTATCTGGAGGAAGGCGAAAATCCCAGGTTATGAATTAGCATGACAAATGATAATGTTAAAACTCAAAATGTTGCTTTCACAATAAATTTACTGTTTTTGCTTCAAATGATAAAAGCTAAAATGGAATGGAAACATCAATTATTTTTGTGGTGTCGTCATCAACATTTGCATGGAATAGCGACTTGTTTTATTTTTATTTTTATTTTTATATAGTTGATAAGATTCAAATCTTAATATCCACTCAGCAATGGTTTCGGATTAATCTTATTTGTTTTCACCACAAAATATCAGTCAACTCTTGATCAATCTTAGATAGAAAGAAGTTGGAGATCAGATTAGCTAGAAAATCAGAAAATATGTTATTAATGAATATCAACCATCCAATACTATTATAAATATTTTTGTGAGTATATTTTTTGATTACTTAACATTTCTGAGTTGGAGATAGGGCATACTAGTCATATTACATCCACAAATGAAAATTAAGCATTCATACAAGCAATTAACTCCATGACTTAAAGTTCTCCACAATTCCCTCTCCTTGAGTAATCATAAATATGTCAAATTGACTTTGGGCGCTCCATTTTTAATCCATGGAATCTCCCTTCTAGCAAAAATGACATTTGATGCCCTAATTACCCTTCTGACAAAAAATATTTAGTGTTAATACAAGGGCAAAGAAGGAATTTCACACCTTGAGGGGGTGGCAACAACAATGGTAGTGAATTTCAACAAGAAACAAACTTTCCATCTAATTCACAAAATTATAGTAATGTGTCATTTAGCAAAAATGATTAATTACTGGGGATTTAATTACCTCCCACTAACCTCTCCTACCCCCATCACCTCTCTTTTTTACATTTTCTCATAGAGAGGAAGTTGAGGAGTTATAGCCACCTCAGAATCTCAGCCCTTGGATGAACTTCTAGATCAACGGCTATAAACCCTTCTATCTCCTCACAAGGCTTACAACAAGCCCTTGTTTGTCCCAACTCTTCTTTTAAGGGATCTCTCACTCTCTCACTCTCACACAACACAAGTAGAGTAGAGAGAAAAAAAACTCAGACAACCTTCCCTAAATCAAAGCAATTTTTGTTGCTTAAAACCAGTCCTTTCTCTTCTTGTTTTCTGTCTCCTTCAAGCCTTTCTCTCTCTCTCTCTCTCTCTCTCTCACTCATGGAAGGTGTTGGTGAATTAGGGTATGGTTATTTACAAGACAAACCTCCTTTATATCGACCCAGTCCTCCATTAACAGCCATAGAGAGGTTCTTGTTGGGTAATAACAACCATTTCTCTCTCCAACCAACTCAAAACATTGTAAAAAACAATGAACCACACATTCCTTCAAGTGGTTTTCATGGTTTTTCTCCTTTGGGTGGTGCAATTGGTAGCTTTTCAGGCAGATTTTCGTGGTTGTGTGAGCCAGAAACTAGCTTCACAGACAGGCTTAGGGAGAGTGTTAACCGGACACAGGATACAAATCTTAACGTGGGTTTGATTGAAGAGAACATATCAATGCCGAGAAATTCTAAAAGGGTTGTGAAGACAGTGAAAGATAGCTCTTTTACGCCTCAGATCAAAGGGAAATGGACTGATGAAGAAGATAGGTGATCTAACAAACCCTTTTTCCCCTTTCTTTTACCCTTGATTTATCTTTTTCTTTCTTTCTTTCTCTCTCTCTTTTTTTTTTTTTTTTTGATTGGCAAAAAAGAGAATTTTTATCTCAACTCAAAATAGGACTACATCAAGAAAATAAGAATTGAGGAACAAAATCTCATCACTATATGATATATCTCAGTTAGTTTGGCACATGCAATATGAAAAATTCAATTGATGTTGAATATTTTCTTTAATGTTTTTTTTTCCCTTCTTTTTTCTGTTTGTTTTGAAGGAAGCTGCTTAAGTTGGTGAGGCAACATGGGGTGAGAAAATGGGCTCAGATAGCTGAGAGAATGCTTGGCAGGGCTGGAAAACAGTGCCGGGAGCGATGGCACAGTCATTTGCGACCCGATATCAAGGTTTTTTTTTTTAAATTTATTTTTTTGTGTGTGTGTTCTTTCTCCTTATCATTTTCATAATTTGAGGTTTTAAAAACCACTTTATCTTTTCTTTTATGATTTTGTTAAAAATATGTTTTTTGCTATTTTGCACAACTGATCATCAAGAAATTGAGTTTCTTTACTTCAGAAATGAAGGATTCAGAAATCTAAGAACTGAGATTTGGTTTTGATTTGTGTAATTTTTCAAGTAGTCAAACCAGTATAAACCTTACCTTGCCTAATTTTGTTTTCCTTGTATTTTCAACATTTCTTTACAGGATTTAGATTGCCGAGGATTTATATTTTCTGTTCATTTCCCTGGTTTTTTTTTTTTTTTTAGATTATTGCTATTTAGACTTAAAAATTAAATCCACTTTTATCATTAGATCTAAAAAATGAACTTGTATATCATTTTTTTTTTAACTAAAGATTTTTTTACATATTAGACTTGACATGAAAATCTTATGGTGAGTTTGAGTTCAGTTTAAACCATTTGACATTTTTCCTTTCATTTATCACCAAAAAACTGTTAAATACGGCGATGATACAATTTCATTTTCGGAACACGCAACCAAGTGAATTTGCTCAGTATGTACAAAGATAGTGTGTCAAAAAAAATATATATATATATATATATAGAAATTCAATGAATATAAAAATGTTAGAGAGAGCAACAATGGAATGCATGATGATGATGTAATACAAATATTGAAGTTTGTGTTTTGAAGTATTTATGTTTATTTGTTTATTTTCTTATTATTTGTTTTTTTCTTATTTTTTAAATACATAGACGCACGTTATTTTGTGTAGTTGGCAATTAAAATACTATTGTTGAGAATAGTCTAGACTCTTAAGGCTTGTTGTTCATCATTTATCATCACTTTGACATGCAAAGCCATAGTGTGGTCAGTCCATTGCCTCCTCCTAATCTTTGCCTCCTTCATTTTCATGTGAGTTTGAAACCCCTTTTCCGACAAAGCACCAATGTTGTTATAGAAGTGTCCACCTTTAACATCTCTATATAAAAAGTTTTTATCAAAATTTCAATATTTATCAGGGTTTTAAATTGCAGCTGATATGAATTCTGATGCCGTTAGTTAAAATGTTTGCTTTATAACACAATGTGCTTTGTTTTTGGTTTCTTGATGAGTTGTGTGATCAGAAAGATTGTTGGAGTGAAGAAGAAGAAATAATGTTGGTTGCAGCTCATAAAGAGATTGGCAACAAATGGGCAGAAATTGGAAAGCAAATCCCGGGAAGGACTGAGAATTCAATCAAGAACCACTGGAATGCAACCAAAAGAAAGCTGATTTCAAAGCGAAAGATCAAGAAATCCGAGGCTCAGATCAGAAGCGATCTAACTCGATCAACTATACTAAAAAATTACATTAAAAGTCTGAATTTGAGCGATGCAGGTACCGACATTGCCCCTCCTATTACTGGAAGCACCACCACCCCTACTGGCTCCACTGTCACTGAAGAAGATTTCTCAAACCAATTCTCTCTTTCGCTTCCACCGGATTTGTCTGAGGAGTCCATCGATAACTCTCCTCATTTCATGTACGAATCATGTGATGATGAACTCAACTTCATGACCAACTTCTTTGGTAACAAAGATGACCAACTACCACCACCACCACCATCCATTGATAACAACAACAAAGACAAGGGTGTAATTGAGGCTCCAACGGTTGAAAATGATCATGCCAACAATGTTTTGTGCCACTCAGGCCTTTCGGGCGTCAATTCCTTTGGATTCAATAACAACAATGGTGATCACCAGTTCCTCAATGACAAGAACAATGGTGATCATCATCAGTTCGTCAATGACATGATTGTTGGAGGTGGTGGCTTTTCCTCTTCCATAACTGAGCCAAACATGTTCATAAATACCCCTATTGAAGAACCACGAAAAACCCATTTGTCTTCTGACTTTTACCTCCCCAATCTGTTTGATGGAACCACCACTAGTTCACCTTCCATGGGTTTGTACTATCATGGTAACAACATGGTGGATTCTCTAACTAGTCAAGCTTCTTCAAGTGGGAATGGAAAGAAAGATACGGATTTGCAGGAGATGTTTGCTGCTTCTCACTTCTCTCATGGTGGCAATGGCAACCCTAACTTTGTGCTCTAAGTATATGTACTCTCCATCTAATCTTTTCTTTTAATATTAGGCTATGGCGGTTAGATTTGGCTTCTTTCATATTAGACTAAATGTCCAGTCAAAATTCAAAAAGATTGTGGACTCCATAACAAAACTGTCATCATGGATCCATAATTTTTTGTCAAAATTTAAACTGAGCAGCAAATCTGACTGAAGAGAAAATTGAATTGATTTCTAGAAACTATGTAAGCAAAGTGCCTTCAAGACCTAATTAAATTTGGGTCATGTTTTGATAAATTGCATTGAATGAACACTTTGTCTGTATTAGAAATGATAGATAATTTGTTGATGGCAATATATATGTTCTACCTTATGAATTGTATTTGTTTTGTGCCTCGACTAATATATAATATTGGAGGGGGGGGCGCCTGTGTTAAAATGTATTTTGGAGTTAGTTTTAGTGTTTGTTAATTAGTTGCAATGTAATTACTCCTTCATTGGGGCGTTTCTTTTCTTTTTCCTTAATTTTCTCTTGGTTTTTTCCTTTAATTTGACGATAGTGTTTTGGTTCTTTGGCAAACTCTCCATCGATTTGAATGCATTAAATAGCTATATATATGCGCACGTGCGTAGCATAGCTTACATTTGAATTTTTTTTTTTTTTTTTGATGATTTGATAAATAGAAAAAATGAGTTAAATTTGAGAAATAGTAATTATTCGCCATAGCAGTTAATAATATGAGAAAAAAAGTGCGGCAAAATTTGTAATTATTTTTAGTTGTGTGTGTTTTATATAATAAATAAATATGGATTTTTTTTTTTTTCCCCCCCACTTATTAGTGCCTATCGTCATAGCTTTGAAATGTATATTTATTTACTTCTATGTTAAATTAAGATTACCTCATGTATTAAGGGGATCCTCTTTGTTCTAATCACACACAAAAAAAGAGGTCCAGTTTAATTTCTTAAATAAATAAATTATTTCTATTATGTTTTTTACTCTTACCCTGGAAAAAAAAAAAAAAAAATTCAAAGAGAGATCGTTACTTGTATATCTTTATAAAATTATAATAGGCGGACTACTTATTTCCCACCTTGAATGTAATTATTGAAAAGAAGGTCTTTAATGCCACACTCAACAGTGATAATGGATGCTTCGACACGAGTCACATAGCTCTAATATGTCGTTTGTGATTGTATGTTAAAAGAAAATCATTATTTTTAATGTTTCATTTGAAATATGTTATCTGATGTTCTTACTGTTATTTTTCATGTTCTTTAAAACGGAATTTGGGGTCGGATGATTATGGAAGTCGTGACAAAAACAAACATGATCGATAGTCCGGGTGATTATGAGAGTCGTGACAAAAACAAATATGATTGATGTATATATTTATTTTATGAACCGTTATATTACATAACAACCGGTTGTGTTTATAGTTTCAATGGCTGACAAATCTATCTTTGATATGCCTGCTGTTATTTTCCGTATGTTGTTAATGTTCGTTAAAATTTGAGATTTTAGATGTTACAAATTTAGCTATTCTTTCATTTCTAAACTATTTATCTTTTGCATTTTTCTAGAATTGTACATGAACAATTTAATGATACTAACTTGTTTGATTGACTATAAGTTGTTGACATATGTACATTTCATGGAATATAAATAATAAACTCATTCTCAACTAGAAAACTTTTGCATTGAATTAAATTTCTGTCTTAACCTAAATGACATTTTCTAAAACCTATTTTTGTCAACAATGGAGGGAATTTTCTTATATTATCAAAAAGTTTCCATAGGACAAATAAGGAAATCTTTAAGGAATGAGTTTTCCTCAGTAAAACAACAATTCACATATCTATATATTATACAAGGAGAAGGAGATTTTTAACCCACAAGTCTTGTGGGAGTTTCAATATCTCAATCTTAATTTCTTAATTTTTTGATTTAAAAAAAAAAATAAACTCATCACTTATTGACTTCTCCTAAACATTTTTGACTTCTCCCATACATAGCCTTTTCAACTTTTCTCATACTTATTACAGTTTTTTTCCCCTTCTACCACATAATTCTTACTTTCAACTTTTTTTTCATACCTGTTGTAGCTAGGGGTGTCCGTGGTTATGTTTGGAACGGTTTGCAGTTCGGTTTGGACCTGCCCGCATCTATGCGATTTTGGAAAAAGTCAACCCGCAACCGCCCGCAATGTGGTTTGCGGTTTGTGCGGATGTGCGAGCGGTTGCGGGCGGTTTGTGGATTGAACTTTTTTTTCCAAAAATTTATTTTTAAACCTTTTTTTTTTCCCCCATTTTGTCAATCTTTATTTTGGACCTTTTTTTTTCACAGATTCTAGTTAACAGATTGAATCAAGTTAACAGATTCAATTTCACAGATTTAATTCCAAAAAAACAGATTATACAGACACAGATAGATTTAATTCCAAAAATTAAATAACAGATTTAAAACAGATTTAATACAGATTCAATACAGATTTAAAACAAATTAAATAGATTCCACAAATAGATTTAAAACAGATTCAATACAGATTAAATGGATTCCACAAATTAAACAGATTTAAAACAGATTAATTCCAAAAACAGATTTAATGTCCTCCATCAACAAATAACATAAATAGATCTATCTATCAACTGATTCTTTAAACCAATACCACATTAATGAACAGATTCAAAATAGATCTATCAACTGATTCTCCAAACATAGACAGATCAAAGATCGGGGAGAGTGAGAGAGAGAAAGACAGAGAGAGAGAGGCTTACTTGCGATCGGTGCGAAGACAGAGTCAATCGATCGGTAGATTTTGTGATGAGAGAGAGTCGATCGGTGCAGTAGATGCAAAGCCAAAGAGTGAGAGACTGTGAGATGAGAGAGTGAGAGAGGGAGACAGATCAGAGACACAAAGATCGGGGAGAGAGAGACATAGACAGAGACTGAGATTCAGAGAGGAGCTTACCTGTGAGGTGTGCGATGAGGTCGATCAGTTGATCGGTTGATTAGTCCATCTTGCGAAGACAGAGAGAGTGGATCAGTGGGTGTAGGTAGTGGAGATGAAAATCGCGAGGGTGAGAGTGAGAGTGAGAGTGAGCGTGAGAATAAGAGACACAGAATGAGATAGATATTGTGAGAGATAGATAATATTGATCAGGGTTTTCTTTTTTGAACAGTCGGATTTGAAGGAAAAGAAAAGGGGTTTTTTTTTTTAAACAGTTAGATTAGATTTGAACCAAAAAAAAAAAAAAAAAAGTGTTTTAGGCGGGCGGGTGCGGGTTAAACCACAATCCGCCCGCAACCCGAAAATTACATAAAATTCAAACCGCACCCTACCCTAATGTGTTTGTGAAATCGCCCATACGTGCGCGGTTCGGATCGGGTAGGGCGGTTTGGGCGGTTCGAATAACCCTATGCACAGCCCTAGTTGTAGCCGGCAGCCCATCTTCACTTTCAACTTCACTTTCAACTTTTTCCAAGTCAAGACAAACCAAGATTAAAAAAAAAGAAAAAAAAATCAAAATCGGTAAGTAATCTTTTCATTTATTTTTAATGATTCTTTTTTTTTATTTACTTTTTTTATTATGAAAAAAAATAATTATAATTAGATAACTATGAATAGTCATAAAAAAAAATAAAAATTTAAATCCTGTAAGTAATCTTTTTATTTATTTATTTCTCACTCTCTCTCTCTCTCTCTCTCTCTCTCTTCTGTTCTGGGTTGAGTAAGGCATGGTCAAACAGTGTGCATGTGAGGTGAAGACAGAGATTAATATCTATAGCGCTGCTAGGTAGCTCGAAAGGAAGCTGGCCCGATTGGCTTGAATTTCAAAACGACATCGTTTTGGAATTTTTTCTTTCCTTTTCTCTTTTCTCTATGTTTTCCTAGTTCTCCTCCAAACACAACCTAGAAAAGCTTTGTTCTGATCTCCTCCAACTCTCACCCACATATCCAATCCTCAAAATCAGCCCAACATTCAAAGCCAAAGACACCAACAAAACATTCCTCAATGACAAAACTTCCCTCTCATCCATCTTCATAGTATAGAGTTTAACCAGAATTTTAAAGAAATAAATGGACGGAGGTGGGTGGGTGGGTGGCGGAGAATAACAAGTCAAAGGTGTTTTAGAGGTAGTGGGGATGTGTATTAGATTCCGGTGAAAAACCATAGATCTATGTGTGTGTACACACACACACACACACACATATGAGAGAGAGGCCCTGTTTGATAGTGCTGTGGAAAAGTGCTTATAACTTATGCCTAAACAGCTTATAGCTTATAACTATGAACATAAGCTGATTTCTGACTTATAAATTAAGCATCTCCTGCCCCACTCAAAGAATAAGCTGATTTCTGACTTCCAAAAAGTTATAAGTTATAAGTTATAAGTTATAAGCTAAACCAAATACATCAAAATAGTTTAAATTAAGCTGAAAGCTGAAATAAGTAGCTTTTAAGCTGCACCAAACAGGGCTAGAGAGCCACCCATCGGTGCTGCCATCACCGTCTCATCTGTGTATACACACACAGATCTATGTGTATACAGATCTGTTCCCCCTCTTTGTTTTTCTTCTCTATCTTTTCTCCTTCTCCTTCTCCTTCTTCTCTCCATCATCTTTCTCTCCATCATTTCTCTTTCTCCTTCTTTTCTTCCTCCTCATTCTCTCTATCTTTTTTCCTTCTTCTCTCTCTCTTGCCTCTTCTCTCTTTCTTCTGTCTGTTTCAGAGAGGGAAGGGAAAGAAAAAAAGAAAAAAAAAGAAGAAAGAATACCCAAAACGACGTCGTTTTGGGTATTCGAGCCATTTCGGGCCAATTTTTTTCGAGCTACAAATTATTCTAATATCTATTGGGTTTGGAGATCTGAGTTTGATGGGCCATTTTTTAATTTTTATTTTTTTCGCCACTTATTTTATTTTATTTTTTCAACAGATTTTAATTTATTTGTTTGCTAACTTATTTTTACAGAGATTTTGCATAGGTTGTGTAGGGGAGACAAAGTTAGTTGCAGGGTCGTAGCTATTCATTGAGATTCCTTGTTTGATAAACCTAAATACTTGATCATTCTTTCTCAAGTGTTTGACACATCTACGCTCAAAAAAAAAAATAAAAAATAAAAAAATAAATTGCGATTTATATTTTATCTAGCAAAAAAAAAAAATTTATAATTTGATTTTTTAATTCATTATATTTTTTGAAAAAAAAATTATTTTGTTTTTCAACTATCAATTAACTTAATTTGTAATTTGATTTTTAACTCACTCTATTTTTTGAAAAAAAGAAGAAGATTGTATTCATTAAGTTCACATAAAGTACCCATTATTGATGATAATTAGATTATATTTTGAAAAACAAAAATTGTAATTGATTTTTTTAACTCATTGTGTTTTTTGAAAAAAAAAAAGATTATATTCATTAAGTTCACATAAAATACCCATTATTGATGATGATTAGATTGTATTTTGAAAAAAAAATTTGTAATTGATTTTTTTTAACTCACTGTGTTTTTTGAAAAAAAAAATAATTGTGTTTTTTAACTATCAATTGACTTAATTTGTGATTTGATTTTTAACTCATTATGTTTTTGAAAAAAAAAAAAAAAGATTATATTCATTAGGTTTACATAAAGTATCCATTATTGATAATGTTTAAATTGAATTTTGAAAAAGAAAATTGTAATTGATTTTTTTGACTCACTTTGTTTTTTGAAAAAAAAAAATTGATTGTATTTTTTAACTATCAATTGACTTAATTTGTGATTTGATTTTTAACTCACTGTGTTTTCTGGGGAAAAAAAAAAGGATTGTATTCATTAGATTCACATAAAGTATCCATTATTTATTGATGATGATTAGATTGTATTTGGAAAAAAAAAATTGTAATTGATTTTTTTTTTAACTCATTGTATTTTTTGAAAAATAAATGATTGTATTTTTTAACTATCAATTGACTTAATTTGTAATTAGGTTTTTAACTGAGGACAATCAGTTGCATGGAGATGTCTCAGAAGTCACAATGACAACAAATATTAATTTTCACAACAAGGTAAGAATAAACTATTATGTTATTCATTTTTCCGTATTATTTGTACATGACTCATAATTTTATACTTATCTTGTTACTATTCTCATTGTATTATTTCACATAAGTTTATTTGGGATATTTAATTATTTTTCAATGATTTTTTAATGATGAAATAGTCATAAATCCTATATCCGAGGGCGTTAGATTGCATGGAGATGTGTTACAACCCGCAATGACAACAAATAATAACATTTTCTACAACAAGGTAATAATTATTTCGTAATAATTTTGTTTTAAAAAATAATGCCAACTCCTGCAATTTAAATATACATTGTCTCATTATATATTTAATAATCACTCTAAAAAAATTTTGCTTGTGTTTTTTAACTGATTGTGTTTTTTTGAAAAAAAAAATAAAGTTGATTCAGTTTGTTTGATTTGGATTTTCATGATTCACTTTTCAGAAAATTAAATTTTTTTTAATTTTTTTTTATTTTTCATATATTTTTGTTTTCAGTGAATTTTCTTTAATATTTTAAACATTTTTTTAAAGTTTTTAAATAAACCTAACATAAATACACTTAATAAAATATAAATATTACTTAAAAAAATTTTGTAATTGTGTTTTTTTAATTGATTGTATTTTTTTGAGGAAAAAAAATGATTCAATTTGTTTGGTCTGAATTTTTAAGGTTTACTTTTTAAAAAATTAAAAATTAGTAATAGTGGTTTATGATTTAATTTTTTTTTATTTCTTTTTCTTTTTCATTCAATCATATAAACACATAATTCCCTGTTATTAAATACAACAAACGTGAAATTTTGACAAAACACAAGACAGCTTTCCACCTTACTCAATATAATTCTCACAATTATATATTGACATATTTATGTAGGCCTACTATGAATCTTATATCGTAAAGTTGGTATTTTGGAATCGAAAAAATAAATTCTTAATTTCATAGTCATTGGTAAATATCAAATACCAAAAGAATTCGAATACGTGATTTTGTACTTATGCCAAATGTAAGAATTGTTATCATCCAAAGTAATGAAAGTTAAACGATATGTATATAAATTCGTTTATAGAGAGAGATTAATTTATGTTTTTTCAAATATTTTATAGATTTCATATTTTCGAATACTTGGGTACATCGAACAAATTGATGTTGACAATCTTTAAATTGATTTGAGTAAAAGCTACTATCAAAAAGTTGAATATCATTATGGTCACATTGTTTGTCATCACTGCATACATGATGATATTGATATTATAACGAGGTAATTTTCTTTAGGTAAATAATTACTATATATAATAATAATTCAAACTTAACACGTGTTTTAATTTTTTATTAGGTGCAATATTTCTTTTTAACAAGTTTTTTTTTTAAATTATTATATTAAATATAATGTTAACATCGTGGTCAAAGACAGTACTGGTTCAATAAATGTGACTATTCAAGATAAACAGACAGAGTTTATCTTGCGATATCAACCATCGTACTTGAAGAATATGAGATCAAAGGTAGAAAACTATAAAATTTAGGGTCTAGCTTGTCTTATGTTGAGATTAAGATTAGACTGTCCAGTCTGGCCCATAGAGTCTATTTTTGGGCCCCATTTCGATAATCCGAACCGTTGAATGTGTAGAATTTGTCGAGTACTATATTTTTGGAAAAAATCACGTTGATCGGATATCGATAGTTATTTGATCGGATCAGATTTGTATAAAAAAAAATGAACGGTTAAAAAATAAACGGTTAACAGAAATATGATCTGATCAAATAGCTATCGATATCCGATCAACGTGATTTCATATATGGCTATAGTACTCGACAAGTTATATACATTGAACGGTTTGGATTGTCAAAACGGAGCCTAAAAATGGGTCACATGAGCCGAACTGGACGGTCCAGTCTTGATCTCAACATGAGACAAGTTGGATCCAAAATTTATTATAAATAATTTATTTTTACCTTTTTTAAACACAATTGTATAATTCCAAAATTTTATAAAATATTGGAGTTAGAATGATTAAAGATTATATTGCGTCATGTCAAGACCGTGCCTATGTATTTATCATATCTGTACCAACAATGCTACGTCAACTAGAGAGTTGAATTTTAATTAGTTAATTCAATTAATATTCAACCGTTCACATCATTTAAAAACGATGTTATCAAACTTTTAGAAAGCTCTATATTTACCACCCAAAATTTAAAAAAAAAAAAAAAAAAAAACACTAAGAGAATAACACAACAATTTTTTTTTATTTTATTTTCACAAATAAAAACCATCATTATTTGAAAGTAGAAGTCCGTGTTGAATCACATCATTTTAGTATAAATTTTTGTATGTGATTTTTTATTATTTATATTTGCATTTTTTAATTATTTCCAAAAATATTGTATTATTCCCCCCACATTATTATTGTATGAAATTTTGTGTGTGTGCGCGCGCGCACGTTTTTTAGTTTTAAAGGGATATTTACCAATAAATCCTATCTCACAAATAGTTTTACCGATTGGTCCTAAGGTTATTTCTATTGTTCTGATTAGTCCTATTAGTGGGGAAATATCTTACCAGTTGATCCTATTTCCTTTGTTTAGTAACATTGAGTGGTCAATTATACTCTTCCGTGTGTGTGTCGCGTGACATACATCATTCCAAGGCAAAAAGTATAAAGAGCCTTAGTGTACTTTGTTGATGTATGACATCCATTGTGTGTGTCGTGTGACACTCTAAGCCAAAAAGCATAAAGAGTCTTCGTGTACTTTGTTGATGCGTGACACCCATTGTGGTGTGTGTCACGTGACATATTGTGTGTGTCGCGTGACACTCCAAGGCGAAAAGTATAAAGAGTCTTAGTGTACTTTGTTGATATGTGACACCCATTGTGTGTGTCGCGTGACATATTGTGTGTCACGTGACACACCCTCATAAAAAGCCTTGGTGTACTTTGTTAATGTGTGGCACTCATTGTGTGTGTCACATAACATATTGTGTGTAGCACGTGACACACCCTCATAAAGAGCATGCATCTAATAACATCTAAATGAGGGCATTAAGGTCCCTCAAAATATCCAAGAACTAAATGGTTTATTAGAAAAAAAAATGAGACCAATTGGTTCATAATTTTAACATTTGAGATTTATTGGTAAATCTCCCTTAATGGATCATTTTTCTGTTGATAATTATTGATCACAGAGAGGCATCCCATAACTTTCATGATGTCTAGGTAGGCATTTCCTTCTTCATTATATATCATGTCTGTTAGGAATGTGTGTGTATGGGCTAACACGTTCGTCTAGCTTTCCCAATATGACAAATTTCTTATCAAATCTAGTGAATTTACCCCGAACGTAACCATGAATAACTTTTGACCAAAAAAAAAAAAACACTGCCCAACTCTTTGAAACAAATTTCAAAAGCAAAAAGCTAGAAGACCATGCTTTTCCCCCAAGTTTGAGGGGGAGTGACTGAATTATTATGTCATTTGATTTCAGTTAAATTTTTAATTGGATTAACTTGAAATTTAACGAAAATTTTAGACATAAAATTGATGCAATTAAAATTATAAAGACCATATTGACGCAAGATAAAGTACAAGAATTATAGGTGTAATTTGTTCTTCTTTTTAATTTAATTTAATTTTTTTTTTGAAGTAACCCAGAATCAAAAAAAAAAAAAAGAAAAAAAAAAAGAAAAAAAAGAAAGAAGGAAAGGAAAGGGAAAGAGAGATTAATTTGGTCCTCCTCACATCACAAATTAATATCCAACCTCATACTGGGCTAGGCCCATGAAAGGCAACAGAGACTAACGTAACTGATTGAGAACATTATTGCTAAAGCAATTATTAAGTGGGCTAACAGGTCATGGGCTTCTTTGTTTGTGCATTGGCCCCTCACTGACTACCACTTGTGTTTTTGGTCAAAGGATCCAATTAAAGCCCATCGTTGTTTGGATTCTTTAGTTGGGGAAATTTGGGCTTCACTTACGGCCCAATATCTAACAAAGCCCACATAACAAGCTTCCGGGAACACTCGAAAAAATTGAACTGGTGTTTTGGTATTAAAGCTATTTGGAGCTCACTGTCACGGCCTTAATTATTTTCAAGCTATCCGTGCGGCACTTAGATGTCACGCTAAAGTTCCAATCTTATTGACAAAATATATATTTTTTTATTTAAAGCAAAATAAATTTATGATGAATAAATTTTTTTTGTCATTGGAAATCATTGAGAAAATATTTAATAGTTCTATTAATATAATTATGATATTAATTTTCTGGAAATTATCGATTATTTGAGAGTCTATTGTACATCAATTAATGTTTATTTTTGACATTCATTGCTTAATTACAAAACATTAAAATGAAAATTCTTAATAGATAAGGAAAAAACAATTTCTCCGTGACAAACATCCCAAATTATCCAGCACAGGTTGTTAAGGGGGATATAAAAAGTTAAATTATGCATCCAAATCATTACATTTTGAATTAGTTATCAAATCTTAAGAAGAATTGTCACACTATCGACATGAAACTATAGAGAAGTTTTTTTTTTAGATGGGAATTATAGAGCAGTTTTAATGAGCTCAATTTGCTGACATATCTTTATTGCCTTGAAGCCTCGTCATGGCCAGATATAGCAGCAAAAAGTACTCTCCGATTTTTTTAAATTCTTCCTCCAATAGATTTTTCCCAAAGGAGTTAATCTCCAATTTTTTCAGCATATTTTTAAAATTCTTGAAATACTCAACATATTATGAATTATCCTTACTTTTCCCTATTTTTTTAATTACCCAAAATTATTACAAATTGGGACTCATATTTTTTAAGTTGAAGAGGTGTAATATTACATTTCTTATTCAAAAGTTGTATTTTTTGTGAGTTTTCATGATTGTCAAGCTATTACTGCCAACAGTTGTATATACCCTTCATTTGTAATCATGAAACCAAACTTTCAAGACCATTAAAAAAAAAAATAGGGTCCATATTTAGAAATAACTGTGAAGGATTGGCTACAAATATTTCCAAAATGAGGAACATCCCATGTAATAAAATTACAAATGCCTTTGTGTAGTCAAATATTATTGCCCACATGGCAACTCAAGAGTTTAAACATAAAAAGATAAATTACACTTTTTACTCTAAAATTTTTACTTAAATTTCACATTCATCCTAATTTAAGCTATCCTAACATAAGTTACTGGCCTATTTAATTGTTTATCTATTTACTGTATATTTTATAAGGGAAAATGACTGAAGCCCCCAATGGGGGTGACCCCTAGCACCTCCATTGTTTTTTCATTGGCTGATTTTTTTATTTTTATTTTTATTTTTATTATTATTTTTTATGTTGTCTTGCCATCACAGAGCCCCACATGGAGGTGGGGGCGCTGGGGGTCACCTTACTGGGGGTCCCCAGCACTATTGATTTTATAAGAGAAAAATTTTAGGAATTTTTAAACAAAAATGCCCTTGTATTGGACCTCAAAGTTTAACCACTCTCCATTCAAACTTTTCTTTCCATCTTTTAACAGCAAGTAGAATTAAACCCTACTCATTCACTCCAACGTTCCAACCTTACCGCTAAGGGACAACTACTATTATTTTTATCTATTCAAAATTTGGAAACTATCCATATTATTTGGAGGAAGGCGAAAATCCCAAGTTATGAACTAGCATGACAAATGATAATGTTAAAACTTAAAATGTTGCTTTCACAATAAATTTATTGTTTTTGCTTCAAAAGATAAAAGCTAAAATGGAATGGAAACATCAATTATTTTTGTGGTGTCGGCATCAACATTTGCATGGAATAGCGACTTTTTTATTTTTATTTTTATATAGTTGATAAGATTCAAATCTTACTATCCACTCAGCAATGGTTTTGGATTAATCTTATTTGCTTTCACTGCAAAATATCAGTCAACTCTTGATCAATCTTAGATAGAAGATCAAATTAGGTAGAAAATCAGAAAATATGTTATTAATGAATATCAACCATCCAATGCTATTATAAATATTTTTGTGAGTATATTTTTTGATTACTTAACATTTCTGAGTTGGAGATAGGGCATACTAGTCATATTACATCCACAAATGAAAATTAAGCATTCATACAAGCAATTAACTCCATGACTTAAAGTTCTCCACAATTCCCTCTCCTTGAGTAATCATAAATATGTCAAATTGACTTGGGGCACTTCATTTTTTATCCGTGGAATCTCCCTTCTAGCAAAAATGACATTTGATGCCCTAATTACCCTTCTCACAAAAAATATTTAGTGTTAATACAAGGGCAAAGAAGGAATTTCACACCTTGAGGGGTGGCAACAGCAATGGCAGTGAATTTCAACAAGAAACAAACTTTCCATCTAATTCACAAAATTATAGTAATGTGTCATTTAGCAAAAATGATTAATTACTGGGGATTTAATTACCTCCCACTAACCTCTCCTATCCCCATCACCTCTCTTTTTTACATTTTCTCATAGAGAGGAAGCTGAGGAGTTACAGCCACCTCAGAATCTCAGCCCTTGGATGAACTTCTAGATCAACGGCTATAAACCCTTCTATCTCCTCACAAGGCTTACAACAAGCCCTTGTTTGTCCCAACTCTTCTTTTAAGGGATCTCTTTCTGTCTCACTCTCTCTCATTCTCACACAACACAAGTATAGTAGAGACACTACAACAAAAGTAATATATGGTGACGAAAACTAGTGAAGAAAATAAATTTCGTCACTAAATAAGAATAATTCGTGAGGAATTTATAAATTTTGTCGCGTACAATAAAAAAAATAAAAATAATAGGTGACAAAATTTATTTTCGTCATTAAGTACTTCCTTTTAGATGAGAAAAAATTAAGTTTCGTTACCAAAAAGTTTCGCGCTAAATTTTTTGGGTGGCGCCAAAAATTTTGGACTTTTGGTGAGAGAAAAATTTGTCACTAATTATAAAATTATTTGTGAGGAATATATTTTCGTCACCAATAATTTTTAATATTTTTGAGATCTTTTGGTGAGGAAATAATGTTGTCACCAATTTTGGTGAGAAATTTTTGATGTATTGAGCGACAATGAAAAAAAAATAGGGCATTAATTTTTTAACCCTTTTTTTTGTTTATCATCTCTCTCTCTCTCTCAAAACACACGTACGTTACCTCTCTGCCATCGCCCTTTACCTTCGCTACTCCACCTTCAACGCCTACACTACCGTTGGCCCTTCTTGTATACATAGGACTCCACTCTCTGCATCAAACCCGGGTTCTTCTTTCTCTATTTTTTTCTTGTATTGCATCAACTTAATTGAGTTGTTTCAAAAAAATTTTGAGTTTTCAATCTTCACAAATTTTTTAGCTTATAATCTAGCTTTGTTGTTGATTTGGTAAATAAAATAGTGAAGAAAACACATTTCGTCACTAAATAAGAATAATCTATGAGAAATTATAAATTTTGTCACGTATAATAAAAAAATAAAAATAATAGGTGACGAAATTTATTTTCGTCAATAAATACTTCCTTTTAGGTGAGAAAAAAATTAAGTTTCGTCATCGAAACTTTTTTCCGCTAATTTTTTTGGATGATGCCAAAATTTTGACACTTTTGGTAAGAAAAAAATTTGTCACCAATTATAAACTAATTTATGAGGAATATATTTTCGTCACCAATAATTTTAAATATATATTTTTTTAGAAACTTGATTTTAAATATTTTAAGACCATTTGGTGAGGAATATATTTTTATCACTAATAAATTTTAATATTTTAAGACCTCTTAGTGAGAATATTATTTTGTCACTAATTTTGAGAAGAAAATTTTGCAATATTGGGCAGTGAGGAAAAAAAATAGACTACAATTTTTCCCTCTTGTTTATTTTTGTGTTTATTAGTTTTTCTCTCATCTCTGTCTCTCTCTTTCCCTCGAAACAAAATACGGATCTAAAGATGGCAATGGAGATCCTATCCTATAGATATTCATGGAAATCCTATCGGATTAATTAAGTGGGGGGGGGGGGTTTAAATACCCATAGGATATGGGTTGGGAATGGGTACCCGCCCATTTCCCATTTCCCCACCCATATGTCGTGTTTAGGGTTCTCAATCTCACGGTCTTCTCAATCTCATTCTCACTCTCACATAGCAGCGAAGGCAACGATCTGCATCGGATTTGCGAAGGCAACGATCTCCATTGGATTTGCGAAGGCAACGATCTAGCGGCGGCGATCTCCGTCGGCGTTACCACGGTGGTTCTCCGGCGTGGTGAGTTTCTCTATCTCGTTCTCTTGTTCTATTTGTGTTGACAAATTCATCCATTCGATCCTCTTCCTTCTCTTCCACTCTTGTTCTGTGTATTTTCCCGTCGTAATTTGCATTATTATTATTTTTTTCTTTTCCTTTTCCTTTTCTGTCACTTTCTCAACTTCCAAACAGCACTGTTTAGGTTTCCCCCCTTTCTCAGGGAGGTTGGTTAAGAGAGCATATGATGCATTGTTGTTGGACGCTGGTGGCACTCTTTTGCAATTGGTGAAACCTGTCGAAGAGACTTACGCATCAATCGGCAGAAAATACGGTCAGCTTCACAGAGTTGTTGCTTTGATTCATGGAAATTTTAACTCAATGTTGTTTAAAGCTATGGATTTAAATCAGTTGTGAATTATGATGCATTTGGAAATTGTTAGCTTTGATTTCTCATGGGGAAGATGAAATTTATTTACTATCTATCTATTTTCTTGGGACTTTTGCTGAGTTATACATAAAATGCAATTAAACAAAAGCTATGGATTTAAATCAGTTGTGAATTATGATGCATTTGGAAATTTTTAGCTTTGACTTCTCATGTGGAAGATGAAATTTATTTACTGTCTATCTATTTTCTTGGGACTTTTGCCGAGTTATACATAAAATGCAATTGAACAAAACCCTTTTTAATTCAAATGAATTGTAGAAGTCATTAATTAATTAGGACTAAAATGTATAACAATGTAAGGTTCTAAAAGGCCAATGCAAATATTTTCCTGGAAAGTGAGTGAGTGAATGAGTGGCGGGTGTCCAGCCTAGGTCTCTTGCAAGTGGGATTGCAACAAAATCACAAACTGGATTTGCTATTTCACACATTTTGATTGTCAACCAAGTGTAGAATATATAATAATATAATATAATATATCTACAAAAGTAATATGAATTCAGAAAACATAAATATAATAAAATTATCTTCAAAAAGTAATATGAATTTAGAGAACAAAAGACACTTGATTGAGCCATGGTGGTGGTTCTGGTTTACCATCATTTGCAACAATGGTTGAGGCATATTCTTAAACACATCCCATCAAGTATTTTTAATATATATATATATATATATATTGCTGTATTTGGTTAGGAGGATAGATTGAACTATGTATCCTAATAATCATTTGCAACAATGGTCTTTGTTTTACTGTCTTTGACACGCATTGGAATGATGAAAATGTACGAATATCGTATAATTAGATGAAAGATTAAGGATTTTTTTCTCAACAAGAAAACAGATTAACTAGGATTTTTATCTTTGTGAATCTCTGTTCTATCATTTTTCTGACTATCATGATGATAAAGAGTCAATAATTGGTTGGGTAGTTGAAATTGGAGATTACAGTTCATGGAATTGTAGAATTAGATGAAAGATTATAGACCTTGTTTTGTCTTTCTTACTCTTTCTCAACATGAAAACAGAGTAACTAGGGAGTTTCATCTATGTGAATCTCAGTTCATGGAATTTTGCTTGCAGATTATTTTGTTTAGGAAAAACCCATCAAGTGAATCTACAACCCAAAACAATTAGCAAACTATTAATGAGAATTTTGAGATATTAGGCTGTAGCCTTTTTGTGTTAGGGTTGTGGTGGTCTTCTTCCCCACCTCTCTTTCTTCTTTCTTCTCTCTTCTCTTTCCTTAAAGCGCTCTTCATCAGTGGGACTCTTGGTTTCAGCTAGTGGCTTTGATTTCCTTTAGCGTAGTTCTCTTGATTTAGACTATAAACTGTGTATTTTGCGGTCATATTTTTGGAAATGCTATTAAAAGTGGCAGTCGGTTAGCCAGATTAAAATGCTGTGCATAGTTTCTTGTTTGTATGATGCAGTTTTCTTTCTTTTTTATTTTTTTATTTTTTATTTTTTTGGGTATAGTAAATGGTGGCAGACAAGAAAGAAGTTTAAACTGAAATATTGTAATTTATTTACAATTCTTCCTTGTATTAGTCAGAGGGGTAATTTGTACAAAACTAGTATGAATATGAGGGTTAAGGGAGAGAATCCATAATTTTTATTATTCTCTCATCTCAATAATGTGTTCCTTTCCACTCTCTTCTTGTTTTACACCATATTCAACTTGGTATCAAAGCTTTGAATTTGGCGTTTTTGGAATACAACCAAAACTGCTGTAATGTAATTTTTTTGCTCTCCATGATCAACTAAGAGAGCTGATTCTTCTTATATTTTTCATTTTTGCATTTTTTAATCTAAGCTGTCTAGATATATATTTTCTTCATTTCTCTATTTTTCAGCAAGAATGGTATTTTTTCAAGATCTGTTCATCGAGTCCTGTTCAGAGTAATTTTCTGGGTTTTCCGCTACTAGGAATGCTGACTAGGATCATGGATGTATTACCCTAGATCCCTGAGTCCTGGTTGATGGTTTTGATGCTCTAGGTGTTTTTGTTGATAGAGTTAGAACAATATGTATTGGGCATATTGGTGCAATTTCAATCTAATTAGTCATTGATCAACCAAACAGAGTAATTGGTTTTCAAGTTATCCCCCAATTTACTATACATTTCCAAAACAATATTTAAAGAACACACCTTAAAACACTAGATCAATTTATATACATACAAAAGCATGAATCAAGTGCTGGACCCAAACCATAAAATAAAGTAATCGAATTGACACAAAAAGTTAGCACTAAGATAACTTCTATAGACTTATTTACTGGGGTTGAGTTTTATTTCTTGTTTTGAGAAGTTTTATTTAATTTCTGGATAAGTTTTATTTAATGAAAAAAGGCCATTGGAGACAAAGAGAAATGTATATTTTAGAGAGAAAGGTAGTAATGTTGGTTGTTGTTGCAGAGGAGGAGTGGGAGGGGAAGAAGTTTATAAATGGCATGATTGAGGGGATCATTGGGTGCAGTAATAATATAAGCCATGACGGTGATGAAAAAGGAGGTCCGTGCAGTATTGTACTGATAGAGAATACGGTCAGAAATTCCAGTGTGACCGTGTGCATGTCTGATAACATGTGGTCATGTCATTATTTGTTTCTTATTTTTCTTAAAAATCGTCGCATGCCCCTTATTTTTGGGGTTAAGCTCGAGCATGATTCGGTTTAAGAGTAAATTAATGATCAAAGTACTGATAAGTAACAAATTATATATGTATGTATATATCTGTAGTCTAGTTCGGCTCCAAATCGAAACTGTAAATATAATCATGGACCAAATCATGACGTACATTTCACCAATTTTAAGATTAAAGGTTGAATTGTACATTGAGAAATTCAAACCAAATCATATAGTTTGGTCTAGATGAGATTGATTTAAGATTTTTTCAGTTTTTTGTCAGACCTAAAACTCAAGTCAACTTCTCAAAACAAGGCAACTTCTCATTTTTTCAGTTTTTCTGTGTGCAGTACTAGTAGCAAGTCAACTTGTAAGATTTCCATACAGATGTGAATTGCATCACACATTAACGTGTATTTTAACGATTAATAAACTTGTAATGCGATGATTCTGACAATAGAATTGATCAATTCTATATATTTTAATTATTGATGAGCTTAGAGTTCTCAGATCTTAGATCTATATTTTTTTAACTTCTAGTGAAGAAGTGAAACTAAATCAGAAGAGAAAGCAGAGTTACAAGCAGGGAGGTTCTTGCATTGCATGAATAAAATGAGAATGAAAGTAATCCAGATTTATTCCCCATGATGCTTTCATTTCTTATATTTGGTAACGACACAAGTTTTTAACTTTTGAATGTGAATTTACTACCTGTATTTTAATGCAGATTTTGATTTACTACTTGGCATGTAAGTTTGTATCCTGGATCTGTTGTTTAGTTTTGTTCATCACTCTATCACCTACATGGGAGGCCAATCAGAGAATTGTTAGAGACTTGCCTTATATCTCTTTTCTAAGACACACAAGCTTAGTTGATATAATCTAGACACCTCTGCAAGTTTGCAACTATTGCCACTTGATTTTGGGTTAAATGCCTCCAAAATTCAACTCAAGCCTTAAAACATAAGCATAACAACTGACCACTCAGTTGATATTGATATTTTCAACTCATGGAATTTATGATATATTGTATCATTTGCTTTCAGCTTATGATGCTCGTGGATTATGGTGGCTCGATTTTTCCAATCATTGCTCATTCCCCATGGAATGGTGTACACTTGGCAGACTTTGTGATGCCTTTCTTCCTTTTCATTGCTGGGGTTTCTCTTGCACTTGGATATAAGGTAGTGATTGTATATTTATCCAGGAAAACAAATCTTTTTGCCAAGAGATCTGTAACTTTTTATTCTTAAATTTGATAATTATCTTTACACGCTATGAAATTCCGTGTAATTATATACTGGCCTAACATCTGCACTCAATAATTTCTACACTCAGATAATGATTATTGAGGAAGTCAATCATTCAGCACTAAAGACTCCCCTTTTTTTTAATGTCAGAGAGTTTCAGGCAGAGTAGATGCTACACAGAAAGCATGGCTTAGGGCGTTGAAGCTTTTTTTCCTTGGTGTTTTTCTTCAAGGTAATATTGTGCACAACTTTCAACTTACGTCCTATAATACATAAATGTATCTAATTGGGCCATGCAAAACACTTCGGGCAACTATATATAGACTTCCAACAATCTGTGATGGATGGCAAGTTTATTGTGGAAGACTTTTTCATTCTGTATGTTAAGTAAGTCAATCACTCAAATTCCACTTTAACTACAGAAGAAGAATTCTTGTAGTTAACATTCCTGGACCCTTTGTGGCCCTCAGCAACTGTTTTTTATTTCTAGTGGTCAATACTGCAATTGACATTATGTTTTATTTAGAACATTCATTTACCATGAATGATGGAAGTATGATTGCTGCAAATTTCACTTTTGAAAATAAATAAAGGACAAGATATGAGAGTGTGCGGCCAATTTCCCTTGTTGGTTTAACACATTTTCTTGGTCTGTGGTCTTGCTGTTGCCTTACAGTTTGAACTATATTATGTTGCTGTCATCTCATATCATTTCTGTTACATAAATTTGACCATATGATTTCCAGGTATAGTTGTAGAATTTAAGAACTTGTGTTCTTTCGTTTCAGGTGGTTAGCTACATGGAACACCATCTTTAACATATGGTGTTGACATTGAAGGAATACATTGGATGGGCATTTTGCAGGTCTTTTTCATGCTTTCAGCTTTTTCTTTTTATTGTTTGTCATGAAAATTCTTTTTACACATGCACTATTTTTTTTTAGTGCCAAGGATAACTCTTGTCAGAAAAGTAAAATCTCTAACACCACCTCTATTTTTTTATGTGCATTCGACAAATGACTACCCACTTGTACATAGATTCATGGAGATCACTTCAATCTCTTTGAAAACAGAGGGATTATTTAGAGTTAATCAATGCATGTTAATATGCATAGGTTTCACCAAAAATGGATCTTTTAGCATGTTAAACATTCAAAATTCACTTTCAAATTCAATATAAGATCCCTTAATCATAGGCTATTAAATTTACCGGTTCAATTTTTGACATAAATGTGATATTTCTAAATTACCAGGAATTTCATTGAACTTTGGCAATATTGTCAAAACAGTGACCCAGGTCATAAGCATAATAAACCTATTTACCAGTGTGAATGTGTGGTACAAATAATAGTTGAGGGAAGTGTTTCTCTATTGCAACCCTGCTTTCTTTTATTAGGAATAATGAACTTCTGCATCTTTTCATTCAATCCAGAGGATATCCATTGGATACATTGTCGCAGCTTTGTGTGAGATATGGCTTCCATGTCAAAGGTGGAGGGGAGTAGGTTTTTTCAGGAGATATTATTGGCAATGGTTAGTTACCATATCTGGCATCATTTTACGTTTTGTAATGTTCAAGACTTGTGCATAATATTTGAAAAGTTGGAGTTATTTACTTGAAGAAATTTTAATTTCACTTCTTTTGTTTCCTTTTATGGGTTGAAATATTGGGTTTTGGTGGATATTTAACCGTCCTTAATATATTTTACTAAACATTTAGGCCATGTTTGTTTGGATGGACATGGGCTTAGGATTGGATTAATAGTCCAAGAAATCTATTAATCCGATGTTTGGTTAAAAAATTAAAGTACGGATTAACAATCCTTTCGGATATGATGTCCCACATTTGATGGATTATTCAATCCCACAAGGATGGGTGGGATATAAATTGGGAGATTAGCCAAAGTCTGGACTAACTCATCAAATGACCAAATTAACCCTCACTATATATCATATTTGTTGATTATGTTATTCTACAACCTTCACTTCTTCGACATTACTGTGATGAGATGAGAGTCTTCAAAGTTCATCGCCGAGCTTGAGCCACTGATCACCGATTTGGAGCCACCATTTACAAATCTGGAGCAATTGTTCATCGATTTGGATCCACCATTTGTTGATTCATTGATCTCAACAAGGCAACTGTTCATCGATTTGGATCCACCATTTGTTGATTTGCTGATCTCAACAAATTTCAGTGAGTAATTTTTTTTTTTTTTTTTTTTTCGTTGATGTTCGGTTTGAATTAAGGTACTACTACGTGGTTTGATTTGCTATGAATCTTTGTTTTACATTGGTGTTGTTATAGTTATTGCTCTTTCTCTCTCTTCATCTTCATAGATCCATATCTAGGGTTATGAGTTTTTCACTCACATTGAAATCTCAAATTTGTTGAATGTTGTTATGAAAGTGGGCTTGATAACATTCTATTTAAGGTGAATTTCCTGTATTAGGTAATCGACAATCCAAAGGCCTGTTAAGGTGAAGTTTCTGGATTAACCTCAAAATTATGTGGTTTGATTTTGGAACCATATCCGTAGTTTAATCTCAAAATCCCTTTCAGCATACAAATCAATGTTTTGTGGTTTGATTTCAGAAATTAATTTCAGCATTTTCAAACCAAATGCAAGTTTCTGAGCTACTAGTTTTGTGGTTTCAATTTCGGAAATTAAGTTTAGCATTTTTTGAACCAAATGTAGATTTTCAGAGCTACAGATTTTTTGATTTTTATTTCAAAAATTAACTTCATCATTTTCAAACCAAATAAAAGTTTCCCATTTCGGTTTGTGGTTTCGATTTCGGAAATTAAGTTCAGCATTTTTCGAACCAAAAGTAGATTTTCTGAGCTACAGGTTTTGTGGTTTTTATTTCGAAAATTAAGTTCATCATTTTTTAACCAAATCAAAGTTTCTCCCTTTCGGTTTTGTGGTGTTCATTTCGGAAATTAAGTTCAGCATTCTTTGTGCAAAATGCAGATTTTCTGAGCTATAGGTTTTTTGGTTTTTGTTTCGAAAATTAACTTCATCGTTTTTGAACCAAATCAAAGTTTCTCTTTTTGTTTTTGCAGTTTTAATTTCGATTCATCGTCATTATTTTCGAACCAAATCTCCATTTTTTTTTAGCTTTATTTCTTCTTCTCTTCCTTATTGATGTAGTGAAACCTTCAATTTCTTGTGGCTGGTTCGAAAATTAAAGAATGTCCTTACTATCCACTGGAATGGAAAATTAAGGAATTAAAAAATATGGTTGCAGTTAATGAGTTTTATAATTTTTGTCTTTCAAAGTTACTTTAAATAGAAGACTTGGGTAGTGCTATGAATCCAATGATATTGGCAGGCTAAAATTATATATATATATATTTTTTGAATTCCTTGATTCAAAATTATATATATATATATTGACGGCCATCATCTGCTATTTGTGATCAATGTGTTTTCTTGACTGCCAGGCTATGACTTGGATTTAGGTGGTAGGATCTGAAACAGGGCATTTTGATATCCTTTCATCTCATCACTAAAGAGGGCCTGCAGCTCTATTGTGTCTTTTAGAAATTACACTGATCACCATTTTATGTGATTTAATGCTTCTTACCCTGGAAACGTTTTCAGTAGATTCTTACTTGACTGCATTTTTAAAAGTGAGAAATAGAGAGTAGGATCCACAGGGATGAACTGCCATACAAAAATTGCTGATAATTGGAACAAGAACTGCAGTCAACGCAGGTGTACCGTTCACTTGTTGTGAACTCATGATAATTATAATGCTTTGCACGTTCGGAGGAAAATTTTTCTTGTTATTACTACCATACACCAAGTTATGCCTGCATAAGTCATCATGGGGTTTTCTCCCCCTCAACTTCTCTATTCAATATCTGTTTTCTGTGTGAATATATTTGTTCTTTGTTATACATTTGTGCATAGGATGTCTATGTTGGAATATGGAAATAATTTAGGATCTCATAAATTCTGTATTATGGGATATTAGGCTAGTTTTTAGTGATTATTATTTTACCTTCCAAAATTGTAATCTCTTCAATTCAGTATATATATATACGAGGCTAGTCATGGATTATGATTGAGCCATTCTTTACCCTCTTTTGTCTAAAGTAGAGATGCAACTTTTTGCTTCATTGAACCAGAGGGCTACTTGTATAGCTATGTTTTATGTAGTGTATTAAAACCCTAATAAACTAACAACGGCTACCTGTATAGCTATGTTCATTATTGTATTCAATTCTATCTAGAACAACCCTTTACCACCACCAACAACAACAAAAAAAAGCGAAAAGAAAGAGAGTCAAGGAATCTTACAGTTGGAGAGTGGTTTTGATGGTGATGGTGATGATCACTGTGGCTGGTGTCTATAGTAGTGGTGGTGGCAGAGGAGATAAGCTCTTCTTCATTTCCAATACTGGCTCTTGACACATCCCTCTTGTTTTGTTTCCTCATTTCTCTGATTTTTGAGAAATCCAGAGAGTAGTCTGGCAATACACCCTTTTGATCCTAGTCACCAAACTGGGAACCGATAGCCATGGTGTGTTGTTCTATACAAAATCCAATAAAATAAAATCACTTTTTTAGAAATGTCATACATGGGGAATAATTAGATCAAAATTATCTCACTTCCAGCTATCTCTTTTTCTTGTTTGAATTTTCAAATCATGTTAGTAGCATTGTCAAACTCCAACATTTATCTTTTTTTCACGAGTAGATTTTAAAAAGAAACAGAAATGATATGGTAAAAAGAAGCTGATCATGACATTCACTTATAATTTCAAACCCCCCACTCCACCAACAAAATTAAAATATGTAACTAAAACAAAGAAATAAGGTCACAACTTTGACATATTCACTATTTAAGAGAAAAGGTCCACGGAGTGTTTTTTTTATATTATATGTAGGGTATTTTTTATTTTATTTTATATGTAAGATATCTTGAGTGAATTTACGTGTATCTTATTCTCATGACAACTTTTATTTAACTAGAAGCCTAATGCATTGTTCTTGGTTTGTATTCCAGTTTATTATTCCAATATCAAATGATTCTCTTTCTTCTCTTTTATTTATTTATTTATTTGAGTGTCTAGTATGGTATGAATGTAACTATTCATGGTAAGTTTTTTTTTTTTTTTTTTGTTGTAGACAGTTTAAACAACCCAGTTTAAGAATATATTTATAGAGATTGTTATGCTCATATGTTCTACATTATTATTATTTTTTTTGTTTTGTTAATTTTTTTTTGGAATTATGAAGTTTTCTTGTACTCTAATATATTGACGTGCATCACTATTTGCATAGATGGAGTACAATTTCGATGGTTTTGGAGATGAGAGTAATGAGGAGCTTGAGCTATACGTAGTGTTGCAAGTTGTAATGCAAGAATTGTACACCTTATGCGTTGTAGCATATATTGCCATTGAAATTGTCTTGAAGAGGTACATTCATAAGTATCCTCGTACTGTTATTCGAGGGCCCAATCGATTGCAAGAACAAATTGATCACATTAATCGGCTAGTGAGAGAAAGCGACATTACATGCATTGAACAACTTCGTATGGATAGGCGTTGTTTTATGACATTATGCCATATGGTTCGTACAATAGGCGGGTTGGGGCATTCAAAACATGTTACCTTAGAAGA
This sequence comes from Camellia granthamiana, assembly GCA_036172215.1. Taxonomy (NCBI): domain Eukaryota; kingdom Viridiplantae; phylum Streptophyta; class Magnoliopsida; order Ericales; family Theaceae; genus Camellia; species Camellia granthamiana. The sequence continues at coordinate 3,432 of JAXFYN010000065.1, read as the reverse complement.
GAAGATGGCCTTGTTCCTCTATGTCTTGGCACATGACCTGAAAGTACGAAAACTTAAGTTCAATTTCTTTAGGTACGGAGAGACTGTAAGTCGACATTTCAATGATGTCCTAAAAGCTGTGTTGTGCCTTCAAGGCCGCTTACTTAGGACACCAAATCCTATAACACAAGCATGCATTGATCCAAGGTGGAATTGCTTCTAGGTAAATGTAGTTTGTAAAACATTTAATAAAATACATTACACATTTTTTTTTACAACTCATAATTATTACAATGTCTTCTATGTATTAGAATTGTCTTGGAGCACTTGATGGAACCTATATTAAAGTTCGTGTACCAGTGGTTTACCAAGCACGGTATAGAACGCGAAAGGGGGAGATTGCTACCAATGTTCTAGGAGTTTGCTCTCAGGACATGAACTTCATATATGTGTTGCCAGGGTGGGAAGGGTCAGCTGCAGACTCTAGGGTTTTGAGGGATGCGATTACTCAACCCAATGGCTTAAGAATTCCAACTGGTAATTAATAAATAATTAACTTTGCTTGATGGAATTACTAAGTTTTATTTAGGGTTGGTTTGGCATAAACTAAATAACATAAAAAATCAAAAAGTCACTATCATATTTAAGTCACATCATCTTATTTAAATCACATCACTTCTCTAACACATCACATCAAACCCAACACAAACCCAACCCATATAAGCCAATAAGTTAAAAAGTACACTTTTTTAGAACATCCCAAACCAACCCTTAATAATAGATTCTAATATATAACATCTCATACAGGGTACTACTACCTAGTAGATGCCGGGTATACAAATGGATAAGGATTCCTAGCACCTTATCGGGGCCAACGATACCATTTGTCTGTTTGGAGAGCAGGGGCCACTCCAACTAATTACCAAGAATTTTTAATATGAAACATGCATCAGCCCGAAATGTCATAGAAAGGTGTTTTGGTTTGTTGAAAATAAGATGGGCAATACTTCGTTGTGCATCATACTACCCCATTGGAACTCAAAACCGTATCATCAAAGCATGTTGTTTGTTACACAACCTCATTCGTCGAGAGATGCCAGTTGACCCAATAGAAGAGAGGCTAAATAATGACATAGAAGATCAAACTCAATTGGGAGATGATTTTGTTGACACCATTGAGACATCTAATGAGTGGACTGGGTGGTGGGATGCACTTGCAATGCAACTATATAACAATTGGTTGGCTAGTAGGGAGGCATGACAAGGATAGTTTCAATATTTGTAAAAGTACTTGTTACAATTATGATGTAGTTTCATTTGATTTGTACTTGGAACTTGTATTAGCTTGTGGATGTTGAACCATGTTTTGCAAAAATTGTATGGTTTTTGTTGGTGATTGCATATTTTTTAAGCGACGATTTTTTTTTGTCTCATGGATTTGTTACATGCATTTATGGGTATGAAATTTTTTGATTATTGAAATCCATAATCCATTTATGTATTGACTTGTTTTGGTACATTACTTTGCTAGGCATGGATAGTGAAGTGTCTAGTTCTCATAAAAAAGTAAAGGAGAAAGTTGATCCGTCAAAACCAAGGCGATTGTGGAGCCCAAGAGAAGAGCAATGTCTTATTAATGCCTTGATGCACATTGTCAACAATGGAATGAAACAGGACAATGCCTTCAAGGCCGGCTACCTTATGAAATTAGAGGAGAAATTGTTGGAGATGCTACCCGAGACAAACCTTCGCGGCACTCCCCACATCGAATCAAAGATAAAGATATGGAAGAAGCACTATAACTGTGTAGCAGGAATGCTTGGTACTAGTGGTTTTGGATGGAATGACACCGAAAAAAGAATTGATGTTGAGAGTGATAGTGTCTGGGAAGCATATGTTCGGGTAAAATACTTTCTTTTAAGTTACTTTGTATAAGTTATTAATTTTTTAATTCATTTTTCTTTAATCTTAAGTTGGAGATATTAATTGAAATTGGTTGTTGTAGAGGGAGAGCGATGCGAAAAACCTACGAAACAAAAGTTTTTCGTATTTCGACTCATGGATCCACATATTTGGTAAGGATCGAGCTACGGGGGAGTTTGCTGAAGGGCCTGCTGATGTAGTTGATGCTATAAATGCTGAGGAAGAATTGTTGTTCAACAGTCTTGCAGATGATGGCACATTTCTTGAACATATGGGTATTAGTAGTCATATCGGCGAGGGAATAAATTGCTCCAGCTCATCAAGTCAACGACCACCTGAAAGTTCTACAAAAAAGAATGACAACAGGAAGAGGCCTAGAGGCAATGATGATGTAGTGGAAGGGTTGTCCATGATTGCTAACAAGTTGGGTGAGGTATTTTTTGCCACCAATGAAAAGTTGGATTTCATTGGTCGAAGAATGGATTATGAACATGATCTCGCATCTAAATGGGCAAGTTTGAATGATGAACTCATTAAGTTGCCAATTGCTCTTGGTGAAAGGTTAGATGCTTGTGAGATCATATCACAAAGTGTTCAAAAACTCGGCATGTTCTTCAGCTTGACACATGATGACAAACTAAGGTAGGTGATGAGGTTGCTACGTAGGAGTGCTCCATGATAGACTCGTGGCTCTTTTATGTCCTTCTACGTACTTAGTTTTTTTTATTACTCTAATGCATGTAATAAGGACTTGACTTTTTGCTACTTTTTTTTGTTGAACTACTCATATTTTGCTACTTTATGTTGCAATATGCTACTTGGAATGCTTATTTTGAAATGATGAATGGTAGGTTTATATTTCTACAATTTCATAGTTGAATGATTTTTGATATTTTTTTGTTTGAAAAAAAAGAGAGTTAAATTTTGTTTAAATAAATGTCTTTTTGAATTTGGGCAGTGAATGGTTGGATGATTAAAATAATAGGGCATATTTTTTAATGATTGCTTGTATATATATAAATTTTATAGTTGAATGATTTTGATTTTTTTCTATTGAAAAATAAGTGGGGGTTAAATTTTGATCAAATAAATACTTTTTTGAATTTGGGCAATGAATGATTAGATGATTAAAATATGTATTTTTTAAAATGGTTGCTTATGTAAATATAAATTTTATAGTTGAATTATTTTTTATTTTTTCTATTAAAAAAAAGTGGGTTAAATTTTGTTCAAATGAATCAAAATGGATGTGGAGCAACAATATGAAAATTTGCTTTTTAAAAATTATAACTCATTTTAGTGCAAAATTTTGCATTAATTATAATAGGGGTATTATGGTCAATATATTGGATGTCCTACATCTTGTCATGTCCAATTCATTCAAATCCCCTTAAACAAACATTAGATTGGATAATATTTTATTAATCCCTCCTTATAATCCTAACCCAATCCAAATATAGGATAGGATACACAATCCAAAGGATTCATAGTCCTAGGACTATTAATCATAGGAATGCTAATCCAACCTAA